>JASCZW010000678.1:0-165515 GCA_034211315.2 Aedes japonicus | reverse complement strand
TAAATACATCCACAAAGCCACTTGAAGATCACCTGAGCAACCGTAGCAGAGTAAATCCAGCCGACCAGCGTCTTCTAATTGACGGAAAAATTCATCTCCGATTTGATCAACGTTCGTGCGCAATTACCGCAACGCGAATATAGACTCGGACCACTACCCAGTTGCACTATAAAACTACAGAAATGAACTAAAGCCAACTGGCAAGGGCGCTGCACTGGCAATTACCAAGATTTGGTACAGTCCAGAGTCTCAGGGACACTCGAATCCCTTCAAATCTCGGAGGAGGTTTCGGCAAGGTGACCGCAAGTAGCACTTCTACGGTCATAATTAGCTGTAGCAAGTTGATCTATAACTTAGCAAGTCGCATCTATGCTATCTCAATCGCCGCGGCGACAAGTGTGCTAGCCAGGAGTGGATTGTCGTGTTTGTTGTTCAACATTGTATTGGAGGGTGTATTCGAAGAGCTGGGAAGACAAGAATGGCACTAATCTTCAAGAAGTCTGTCCAACTATTTGGCTTCGCCGACGACGATGATATCGTAGCACGTAACTTTGAGACGATGGCGGAAACGTACATCAGACTTAAGGCTAAAGCTGGTAGAATGGGGTTTGTGATTAATGTTTTGAAAACAATATACTATATAGGAAAGAGGCTCACGAGAAGACAATGTCAGCCTCCATGACGAGCTCAGATCGAGGGTGATGAAAGCGAAGTAGTAGAAGAACTCGTGTAACTGGGCTCATTGGTGAACGCCGATAACGACACCAAGCCGAGAAATACAAAGGCGTATGATGGCTGGCAGTCGTGCTTACTATATACTTCGAAGAACGCCTTTGTAGCCTTTATAGCCCAAGGCAGTCGAAGGATTTATTGACTGGACAAGGGTTCGTGGAGTCGCCAGTCCTTTGTCACATGAAACACGTGGCCGTAGTCTGGCCGTAGTCTTTCGAGCTCCTCATTGTGATCGACTGCCCCTGCTACAGTCATCACGCAGGCTATTCTCTCAGGGCAGCTGGCTGAGAACAGTCCTGCAGACATAGGTAAAGGGCGATACGGTCAAAATTTGGTCAATATCAACTTGACGTATTTCTTTCAATTTTGCATTTAAAAACCTGAACACCCTCATTTTGAAGGTGTGTGTGTAGCATGTTGTTCCTATTTTGATTTTGGAATTCACTCTTCAGTTGTCAAAATGCCGTCCAAGCAAGAAGAGCAGCGTATCAAAATTTTGCTCGCGCATCGCGAAAATCCGAGCTACTCGCACGCAAAGTTGGCAAAATCGCTAAAAGTTGCCAAATCAACCGTTACAAATGTAATTAAAGTGTTTGGGGAACGTTTGTCGACAGCCAGGAAGTCTGGATCGGGGAAATCGAAAACCGGAAGCCGCTGAGACGACAAAGAGAGTTGCCGGTAGTTTCAAGCGAAACCCTAACCTATCTCTCCGAGATGCCGCAAATAAGCTGGGTGTATCGTCTACAACCGTGCATCGAGCCAAAAACGAGCCGGACTATCGACTTACAAGAAGGTAGTGACTCCAAATCGCGATGATAAACAAAATACGACGGCCAAAGCGCGATCCCGGAGGCTGTACACGACGATGCTGACGAAGTTTGACTGCGTGGTAATGGACGACGAAACCTACGTCAAAGCCGACTACAAGCAGCTTCCGGGACAGGAGTTTTATACGGCAAAAGGAAGGGGAAAGGTAGCAGATATTTTCAAGCACACGAAACTGTCAAAGTTCGCAAAGAAATATCTGGTTTGGCAAGCCATCTGTACCTGTGGCTTGAAAAGCAGCATTTTCATAGCTTCCGGACTCGTCAACCAAGAAATTTACGTGAAAGAGTGTTTGAATAAACGTCTGCTGCCTTTCCTGAAGAAACACGGTTGTTCCGTACTGTTTTGGCCGGATTTGGCATCTTGCCATTACGGTAAAAAGGCCATGGAGTGGTACGCCGCCAACAACGTGCAGGTGGTTCCCAGCGACAAGAACCCTCCCAACACGCCAGAGCTCCGCCCAATTGAGAAATACTGGGCTATTGTCAAGCGGAACCTAAAGAAGACCAAAAAACTGCTAAGGACGAGCAGCAGTTCAAGGCAAACTGGCTTTCTGCGGCGAAGAAGGTGGACAAGGTGGCTGTACAAAATCTGATGGCAGGGGTCAAGCGTAAGGCCCGGCAATTCGGATTTGGAAAAGTGGAAGCCTAACTGAATATTTTTCCTGAATTTCATACTAATTGAACTTGAAAAAGAAATTTAATTTGATTTTTTAAATAAACGATTTCACCGATTTACACGCGTTTTCCCTTGACCAAATTTTGACCGTATCACACTTTAATCCACTGATGAAGGGTTCTTATCACATCACTTCACGTCACATGATCAACAGAAATCCGTCAAGTCATCGTCGCTTTCGTCCATCCCCGTTGGCAGGAACGGAGCCAAGAACATCGCGATATTGTACGACATACGGTTGCCACTGCGGATCCTTCAATAGCCGCAATTGCAACTATGGGCCATTGCTTTTACGTTTCCAACTAGTATCTGGAATAAATTTTTAGACAAACTTTTAAGAAATTTGCTTTTAACAATCTTGCATGGTGGTTTGAGTTGTAGTTCTTACACCACAGTTCATCACCAGTCATCATACTATTAAGTGCTTCATCTTGCTTTGGGATTTTCCCACTATGTTTTTGTGCACTGTTCTCTTCATTGCCTGGTGTTCTTTCTAAGAATTTTCTATAATCTTTTCTAGGGTTTAACAGATCCAATAATGTTTTTGGTTTATAAGAGAATATTTTATTCGAAGGAAAATGACCATCACTATTCATGCTATTATTTCAAAAATTTCCATATTCAGTTCAAGCATCTCGGGTTCCATTGGGAGTCTCTTTAAAACTTCTTTACTGTTCTGACTAGCCTTCGGCTTGCCCATTGCTAGATGGGTTATAAGGTGGACTTTTGAGTACCTTTATACCCTGCCTCTCAAGAAAACTAATAAATGGATGCGAACTGCAGGAAGGACCATTGTCCGACACTAAAACATCTGGAAGCCCAAAGCGAGCAAAAAATTCAACTAGTTTACTTAAAACCTTATTGCAGTCTGTTCCTGGTTCCATCCAAACGATTTCCATTCATTTAGAAAAATTGCGATGTTCAAAAAGTGCGATGTTCAAAAAAGAAAAAGTCTATATGAATTCTGCTAAAAGGTCTTGTTGTGGGTATCCATTTAGTTGTCTCTTTTAATTTATGGGGAAAAGTCATACTGCTGCAAGCAAAGCAACTTTCTACAAATTTTTCAATATCTTTGTTTATATCGAACCAGTAAACCATAATTCTTGCCAAGAGCTGCATTTTGACTACACCCGCATGATTTCCATGCAAAAGATTTAGTATCTGCCTTTGATATAACAATGGAATAATCACCATATCTTTATACAATAGACAATCGTCTAGCAGCTTCAAGTTCTTTAGTTTGCTAAGTAAAACGTTTTCCCACCCTATCAGGCCAGCTTTTGTTCATAAACTCTTTGATTTTCTGCAGAAAATCATCGTTGTTAGTTGCTTCTGCGTTTATCCTCTACAGGAACTTCCTGCTGCAGTGGGAATCTCGAGCAAAAATCCACTGCGTTTCCTTGTGTTTTCTAATTTATTTGATGGTTCATACAATATATCAAAATCATAAATCGACAGATCTAAAATCAATCGCTGGAGTCTTGTGACATAAATAGAGTTCTTACCTTCCCTGCCAAATATTCCCACCAACGGCTTATGATCAGATTTCATATGTGAAAGGTGTCCATACAGATATTTCTAAAACTTTTTTTTATCGTTTAATAGTGTGAATAACTATAAATCTTATTGATTTTTCCGTTAGTTCCAAGTGGGTATGAGCACCTTCCAAACCCAAGGGACAAAAAATCTAACAACCAGACAAATTAGCAAAATTATCATGCGCTGTCGTTGAAGGATATGTTTTGGGTATAATCGATTTATTTTATTGAACGACACCTGAGTCTAAGCTCCGTACAAAAATGAAAAAAATGGCAAGGAGAAAACTGTAAGAAGTAAAGGGGGGGGGAGTGGGGGGGGATTAAGTTTTCCAAAAATGTGTGTGAGAGAGAGAGAGAGAAAGAGAAATATATTATAATAATATATTCTGAAAAATACTCTCTCTCTCTCCCTCTCTCCAAAAATACTTCCTGGTGAGATGTGGTGGTTCACTGGGGTGGTGGGGATCAAAATTAATTGTGATCCATAATATTGGTTTGCCATGCTCGCCGTTCCAACATATCCCGAAGTAAGTTAACCATTATCCAATTTTGTGAGTGGCTCCTATAGCATCATTACTGTTTGTATGAATATGTTCAAATCGGAAATCGGTATTAATACTAAAATATGTTACTGAAGGCCGCGTGAATTCAGCTTATCGTTTACTACTGCTTAGTTCCAAGCATCATCTGTTGGTTCTCTGTGTAATAACAGCTGATCTGGCAGCAACGAAGTTGCAACATCGGGTGGACAACGCCCCCCTGTACCCCCCTGGCTACGCCTATGCTCACGCCGTGAACAATAGATAATACCTGGTACAAACACACAACGTACAGCGTTGTACTCCTTTAGTCTAGTACCTGTTTTTTAGTACTGGATTAAAGTATTTGACAGTTCGTACAACGCTGTACGTTGTATGTCTGTACCAGGTATAATTGGTATAACATAAATAATGCGTTATGCCCGATAACAAAGCAATTGGTGGCGAACTAATGATCGACTTCGAATATAATTAATTACCGTGATATCTTACCTAGCCGTAGTTTTATTGTTCTTTTTTCTGTGTTCACTCGATCACACGCCACCGAACAATAGTAAACCGAAACAATACATTAGCGCGTTATCAATTTTTTCGGTTTATTATTGTTCGGTGGCGTGTGGCTCAATAATAAAATTGTGCGCGACAAAGTATCGATACAACCTTTCGAAACTGATGCTCAAAGCAGACTGGCTTGTGTTAGTAGTTTAGACGAAAGTGCTAAGGGTTTCAATAATTTAACGTTTGTATCTTACTTCGCCTCTTTGTTTACAAAATCAGATGCGTTTGGCTAAAAAAGTACTCGAGAATTAATACACACAGAAAAAAAAATCTTCTAGTAAAAACTACCATTTTACCAAACTCTGGGCATAGGGCATGATTGTACTTGCCATACAATTATACTAATGCAAAACTAGTACCTGGCAACGAAAGCTTTCAATTAATAACTGTGGAAGTGCATTGAGAAGAGTCTTCTCAGAAGACTAAGTTACGAGCAAGCAATAAGCAAGTTGTGAAAGCATTAAGTTTGAATTGCTAAATAAGAAGAAATTGACAAACCTCATATTGATATCAAGCGCACCATGGTTGATCTAATCGCAGGCATAGTAAAATCAAACCCTTTTATAGTCAGGTGGAAATTGTTGGTGTTTGCGCTCAATTTAACTCTCGAAATGGTAGTTGTTGCTGCGTGTTTTTGCGTGCACTGCATAACCTAAGGTACACATTGAAATGTTTTCAAACGAATTGAAGTGTTGCTATGATGCCCACAACCAATCTTGCAGTTTTTTCTCCAAATTACGATTTCATTTTTAATCAATCAGATTGTAGAAATGCATCCGACAATTCAAAGGTGTAATTAGTTGTACGGGGTGCGGCAGAAAATAATGCGAAAATTGGTTCTATTTCTTTCCAATCCCATTTTCAACTAATTGTGTGTGTGTGTGTGTGTGTGTTTGTATGGGTGTGTGTATGTGTGTGTGTGTATACAATCCAACTCCCACTGTCCAGCATTGCTTTTATGGAAGAAAAATGTCTGCAGCTATAATGCTTTATTCTAATTACAAACTGTAAACATTTTTAGCCCGGGTGTTGAAAGGTGATAGCTCTGTTCAGATCCAGTGACCCATTTCAGAATGCCTGGTCACTTTCACTTACAACAAGCCCCGCATAAACACAATACTACAATATCAATTGGATATTTGTACTATATTTACACTTCCATTATCGCAACATGTTCTGTTACGATCATGGCACGTATTTAGTAGTATGTATTTCGTATTTATTTATAATTGCTTAAATCTCACCAGTAATGTTTGATGTTTCCTTGCTGATCCTGCTCCTTTTGTTCCACTTTTAGTATCTTTATTCGTATTCCGCTGAGAGATTTATGTTTTTTTCTGTGCTCACTCGATCACTCACGCCGCGAATATTTAACCGGAATCCATTGTCTTCAAAACTAGAATATTCCTAAAATTAAATAAGCAAAATTGCTTCAAGCTAAAAGATTTCGATAAAAGTATAGCATCTAGGTTTACCATTCCAATTTTCATCTCATTTCTGATTTCTTACTTTTTGTTCATTGTTAATTTTAATTATTTTTAATTGTTGTTGAAAGCAAGCCACAAAAGGAATCAATTGATTGATACATCAAACCTACATTTCCGATTAATATGAATAATGGATCATGAGATGAATAACGGAACAGTTCCTCTATCTGGTAATGGTTTCCAAAAGTGTGCTGGTTTGTTTTGATTTGATTTTAAACTATTTCAGCTATTTCAACTGGTTCTATATGATCAAATGCATCGTTTCTACTATTTGCAAATACTGTACTTGACTTTTGATCACCATCTCATAACTATAATGTTCATCGGTAAGAAGTACTAGAGGATTATCAAAAGCACTTTTGGGCTGCATTTCCACTGATCTGGCAACACTTGTGTGCTTCTTTCCGAAATGGTAAAGAACCAGACCAGCTCTGGGATCTGATAGTTGAAGTTAAACTACCTCAAGGTTTTGCCAGTGCCCATGCCAATCCCATTTATAACTAAATCAAGCAATAATATCAACATTTTCGAGTGCAGTTATCTTTATAAAGTTCTTTTAAACAAATTTATTCAATGTGTCCTTAATTTTTATTAATAACATCCTCGAGCCGACGCCGGAAGCCAGAGCATGCCTTTCGAACGTAGTCCTCCGACATTGACTGCCATGTGCGTGTTATGGTTGACTTCAGGGTTTTCACACTAGGATGTGATGTTTTGCAGGCTCGTGTTTCAACATATGCCCAAACCGAATAATCCAACGGATTAAGATCTGAACTGTTAGGGGGCCACAAATCCTTCGGCCAAAACTTCATGTTATCGTTCAACCATTGTTGGGTGCGATTGGACGTGTGACACGGCGCTCCATCCTGATGTAGGACAACGTTTTGGTCCTCGGGGAAGTTGGCCTTCACACAGGGAAGCACTTGGTCCTTTAGAATACCGATATACACTTCGGTATTGATTTTAACTCCAGCACCAATGAAAACAGGCGGCATTTTCAAACCGTTGGACGCCACTAAGAAAAACGTCATGACATCAGCCGGATCCCAAGTAACAATTTTGGTTTTATAAGGGTTCTGAAGAGCATGAATTAGACTTCAAGAATGCTATAAAACCACGATAAAACCAGTAATGTTCCTTGGGATGTTTGGTTTGAAATTTGAATTTCACTTTTTCCGGAACGTTCTCCATTTACTGCGGTGAAATGAACCGGTCCGTGCAGCTGTTGGCCACAACATCGACGCTGAAACGCTTTTCGTCGGAGAACAGGATTATCATTTTTTCCTTCTTCAACAAGGAAAGCAATCTCTAGGAACGAGTCACTCGTAGTTCCTTGACTCGGTCCTTAATTAAGTGGTGTTTCTTTCTGACTCTGGAAGATGCATGCAGGTATTCTTTGATGATTCTCCGCATGGTTTTCTCCGAAAAATTCGCTTCGTTTGCAAGTTTGGAACGATTTGATAACGTTCGGTGTGCGTGCAAAGCACGGACGTCCGCTTCCCGGCTTCCGCTGCTTAGGATCATCCTGCAGGGCCTTTTTTATGCGGTGAACTGTTGCCAAATGTCACCCTACCCTCTTGGTAATCTATTTCGGCTTCTTCTGGGCGAGCAACTAACTGGTGATCACTTCTTTCGCGAACATTTTGACGAATTTGCAATAACACAAATAGAATGTTTGAATGCAGCACTTGAAAGTAAACATAAACAAATACACTTTCAACAGAAATTAGTCACTAGCAACACGAATTAACCCAATACTCTAGTTTGAACATTTTCGCATTATTTTCTGCCGCACCCTGTAAGTTATCTCCGTTATTGGAAACGTAAGTTTCACAGAAAACTTATGGAAAAACTGTCAAATACACGCAAACACAAATGCAACGGGCAGGCCTTCAAAACGATAGGTATGTTCTCGGATATTAAAACCAAATGTTTGGCAAAGCTAAATTGGTTTGAAAATCATTAATGTTGTTGAATGAATGTTGATTTGACTCTTGATTTCTTGATCAGCAACTGGTGTATTGAATTGGTGTAGAATTGATGTTTTGACATGGTCGTAGCTTAAATGATCTATAAATGTTTCATTTAACATTTATGCAAATCACGGTTCAGTACAGCAAGCGATAGAGATTTATTGACTTTAATTCATCGTGCTCTATACTGCACACAAATTGTTTTCCCAACTGATTATTGTAGTGACGTCATCTGGGTATTTGTTATACCTTATGTATGTGATTTAGAGTCCTTGATTTTTGTTGTTATTACATTTCTCGAAGTATTTTTTCGAAACAGAAGCATGGAAAAACAGATAATAATGCGGGGAAAAACTTGTGCTATTTCTAATTGATTCAGCACAACAGCATCCAACAGTGATTCTTCTTTTTGCACAGGCTATAAATGTATTAAAAATAATTCACTATAGAATTCGTACTTCTGGGGGATTTGAAAATAGGCAGAATTGGTTGCGTATATTAGTTCGATTGTTCATGATAGCAACCATATATAATATATGCCACAACCAGTCTACTGTTTGAGCACAGTCAGCAATAAAGGACAACATTCATCATTTTTATACATCGGACGATTAAAACATCAACCAATCATTGACGACGCGCATCAGTCTGCTGCATCATCAATAATACGTCATAAATAGCACAGACAACACCAACGTGTTCGTTCAGTTTTCTTTTATCAACCACCGTGGATACTTCTGTTCGTGTTCTAAATTAATAAATCAAGAGTGTAAATTGAAAAGTATTGTGTTAAGTGTTTTTTAAAACGCCGAACTGAGTAGCCCGGTCAAGATTAAATGTTTCGAACATTTTAATCCATCAGATTGTAAAATGCATCCGACAATTCAAAGGTGTAATAAGGAGTGTATCGAATATAAGCTATCCACATACATTTGCGTTGTACGCATGTATTTGTGATGGTTTTTTTATGCTCTGAACACTGCATGCTGTGCGTTTGACTGTCAACTTTCTTTTATTTACTTGTTTGTGCGGTTCAAATTCTGCGTTTTCAAAATGTCGCGTATTGAAAAGGAAGTGAAAATTAAGGTTCTGGACACATGGCTAAGTAAGAAGGGTATTACTATGCGAAAATTGGCGAAGCGGTTTGGAACTCATCATGCAAGTGTTAAAACCATCATTAATTAGTTTGGGGAACACTATTCTTTGGATGAGCTACCAGGAAGAGGCAGAAAACCCGGTTCTTCCAACCCAAAACTGGAGCAGAAAGTGGTATCTCTAATTACGAAGAACAAATCAATGTCAATACGTGATTTGTCCAAAAAAGCAGGAACGAGTGTCGGAATGATCCAGCGTATCAAGAGGCGAAACCACCTGAAGACCTACAAGAAGCAGAAAATCTCGGAACAAAGTGCAGAACAGAAGAAGCGAGCAGCAACAAGGACCCGGAAATTGTATTCGCGTCTTTTGCAGCGTCCGGATGCATGCGTTTTGATGGACGATGAGACCTATGTAAAGGAGGACTCAAAAACCCTTCCAGGTCCACAATATTTTACTGCCGTCGTTGGGGAGGATGTGAGCAATGCGGACATGTCGATTCAAGTGGATAAATTCGGTCGAATGGTGGTATGGTATGGCAAGCAATATGTTCCTGTGGTTTGAAGTCAACCATTTTTTACACTACCGGAACTATAAATGCGGAAATCTATCGATCTGAGTGTCTCCAGAAGAGATTATTGCCTTTATATAAGAAGCATAGTACATCTCCACTGTTTTGGCTGGATTTAGCGTCGGCTCACTATACCAAAACCACTCTCAATTGGCGTGCGGAAAAGGGTATAGATTTCGTTGAGAAAAATATCAATCCACCAAATTGCCCTCAGCTTCGACCCATCGAACGTTACTGGGCAATCGTGAAGAGGGTCTTCAAGAAGACTGGTAAGGCAGCTGGAAACATTCAGGAGTTCAAAAAAAAATTGGGCTCAAGCGTCCAAAAAATGCGATGCAACACTTGTCCGGAACTTGATGAAGAGCATTCGATCCAAAGTTCGAAAATTCGTGAAGGAATAACTTAAATTTCATCCGGTCTTCATTATGTTCAAGTTTAACCTCGTACAATAAAGGATCAATTTTTTGTATGAATAAAATATCGGTTTTCAACATAATTTGAAAGAAAGTTTGTGGATAGCTTATTTTCGATACACTCCTTAAGTTGTAGTATTGTTTGATGAGATTCTCGCAGAATAAAATGGAAAAATCACAAAATGAAGGGTTGTTGTTTTTTTTTCTTCAAGTAATCAGAGCATACTGTGATGATCATATGACAGCAAATATACCACTTATACCAGTTGATTTGACGTGTCTTTAACACTGTAAAAATAGAATGAGTGGAAACGTTGATTATAATTAGAGACACGCAGACTGGTACCCCGGCCTATAATGGATATTTTCTAATTTGTTTGGGCAGCCTGTCTCATTTAATTTCACTTCGAATGACTTTCACTTGTTTTCAGTCTACATTTTAATGTACTTATAGAAATACTCCCACCCTACGCCCAAAACAAAACGGCAAAAGGGTATATGCATCATAAGATTGTACAAATTTTCATTAACAAATTGAAAAATGCTCCCAAAAATTGCTCGTTAAATTCAACATAATATAACCATAAAGTATATGAAAGGTTCCAAAGACATGTGACAATAGCTCCATAGAATAATTAAAATTGAGCATTGAAAACCCGGATATGTTCATTAATGTTAGATACAATGCTAAATATATTATGTACAATCTGACAGTGATTCAGTTGAAAAGTAACCTTAAGCTTCAATTACTGTACCATACAAGATCAAGGTACTTTTCATCATCCGTATGGTATACTAATTGATGCTTAAGGTTACTTTTCAAGTAAACCATTGTCAGATTATATATGATATATTTAGCATTGCATCTATCATTAATTAACATATCCGGGTTTCCAATGCTCAATTTTTATTATTCTATGGAGCTGTTTTCACATGTCTATGGAACATTTCATATACTTTATGGTTATATTTTGTTGAATTTAACGAGCAACTTTAGGGAGCATTTTTCAATTTGTTAATGAAAATTTGTACAATCTTATGATGCATATATCCTTTTGCCGTTTTGTTTTGGGCGTAGGGTGGGAGTATTTCTATAAGTACATTAAAATGTAGACTGAAAACAAGTGAAAGTCATTCGAAGTGAAATGAAATGAGACAGGCTGCCAAAACAAATTAGAAAATATCCATTATAGGCCGGGGTACCAGTCTGCGTGTCTCTAAATATAATCAACGTCTCCGATTGGAAGTCTGCTACTGTCATGCAAAACATCCACCTAACTTTTGACCAGGACTAATTTGTTTTCAAATGTTTATTTCCAGATTTCACGGACGCTTCTGATGCACCGCTAAGTTCTCCAGTTATTTTCTCCGAGACTACATCAACTGAAGGCGCAATTTCCGCAGAAAACGAAAACCATGACAATGGCGGAGAATGGTGCTTGAAGCTCGACGGAACAGATCGTACGAACGAAAGCAATGATCCTCATATATCCGATGATCTCCCAAAATCTGAACGGTATACATTTATCTTGGAACCTGGAACACCTTGTGGAAGCTTTGAGTTGTCAGCTCAAAATGTAACCGGTGTCGATATACTGGACGTAAGAGTTAGTTGGCTTTCCAAATCGATAACTCAACTATGCGTGGATTTCGGTCGAGATTACGGAACTTATTTGAAACAGGTTGTCATTATTGACGACCGATTTGGAAGAAAGCTGGCGAAGCATGGAGAAACGGAGTTAGTCGTGGGATTAAAGCGTTGCTGTTCCTGCAGAAGTACAGTGCAAGTCAGTTGTAGAACTGGTGCAACTGTGAATAAGGTGATTGGAAGCGGGAAACGTGAATTTCCAATAAGGCTTGAGAGTATTTCGCCTGATGTGATACACTGGTCATATCCAGTAGAAGGACTGCTGTGTTTAAAGATGTTCCGGATTGAGCTGAACGTTTTGGGCAAAAATGAACGCAGTACAATAGAATATGTTGTTCCAAATGATACGAACTCTGGTGGACGCTTTAATTTTACAGTGCTGGATCCCATGATAATTTGCTATACGAAAAATGTATCGATCACTCCAGTCTTTGATGATTATACGGAAGGAACATCAGTGACGGAACAGTCGGAGGTTGATTTGTCCATTAATCCATATTTGAAAAAATCTTCCAATTTTGTTCAGTATGGTTGGGATCAATCGGAATTGTTTCGTAAATGTGTGATAAATATCACAGCTTCAGACGGGACCAAGACGATCAAACTGAGCTTTTCGAGCAACAAGTTTCCGACTAGTGCCAAGTTCAATAACCTAGATGCTTGTAGATTGTACACGTTTAACTTCAAAGTATTCGATCTGGAGGGAACATTGAGGTCAGAAGTGAAAAGAATTACCAGTATCAGAAGCGTTACGATAGGTAGTGTGATGGATTTACATTTGATGGAAAATGTGAAACAGACCGCTTGGATTGGGTGGAGTCCACCTTCGCGGATGGCTTACTGTATTAAGTCGTATCTCGTCGAAGAGCAGTACTACGATCCGAAAAACAAGCAGGAGATCAATAGTTCAACGAATAAGGTGGTGGAAAATAATCAGTTAAGCAATGAAATGATCAAGTTTCCACTTAATGCGTCCAGGCTTTGCTCGTTAGCATCGATTAGTGTAACACCAATACCGTTGAACGGTTCTCAATGGACGACGTCCACGTTAAATCTTTCATGCAGGGATGCAGTTAAAAATCTGCACATCCAGCCGATTTCTTCTAGCGCTATCAATATCACCTGGGATCCTCCGGATCGTTGTTCAGATTGCGTCGCATACTATTCCATCTATAGACAAGATCTCCGAAACATTCGCTGGAATACTTCATTTTCAAGCAAAGTGTTTGACAATCTGATTCCTTGCGTAAACTTTAGCTTTACTGTGGTACCCGTAAATAGGTATGGCATGAATCACAAATCCGCTACGGCTTCCATATTGATGCCCGAACAACGCATATCTCAAGTGCAACAAGTCAGGAATCTTGATGGTGTAATACAATGGAGTTTACCTTCTCAAAGCATAACTTGCATTAAAGAATTCCAAGTTATTCTAAGATCAAACGACAACAGACTCATATTCAATACAACAATGCCTAGGGTGTCAAAAGCACGCAAATCCGAGCAAAACATCTACCGTTTTCGTAAAGCTTCTGAGACACCTTGCGCCATGATCAAGTACAGCATAATTGCCGTATCGCTCAGTGGGCAGCTAGGGGATTATTACGAAATAAGTCCTCGACCAACGCCAGGGCCAGTTCGTAATGTTATCATCAATACAAGTGTCGAACGTCAAGTTACCATATCCTGGAGGAAACCGGAAGCCCTCCCGGAGTGCGTGGATTCGTATCGGATATCTTATGATGATCGCAACGTTACAGTCCAAGGCAACGAAACGTCCGTCACGATACAAAATCTGAATGCTTGTGTGGAGTACAACTTCACGATTACCACGGTGGATATCTCCGGGGAGGATGCCGCCAGCGTAGACGTCAACGCAACTGTAAAGGAGGAGAAGCTGAGTGGAGTGCAGGATTTGGAACTAACTGAATTGGATCCACGATCGCTAATAGCTAAGTGGAAACCTCCGGAGAATGGGACGTACTGTGTGGCGTCTTATCGATACGTAGCGTGGATTATCGGAGCTGCTGGTCTTCCGGAACCGATTTCTGATTCGACCACCGATATGCATGCCACCTTTGTGGAGGTATTTGCGTGCACCATGTATAATGTTCAGGTCATTCCTGTTTCCAAAGGAACAACGACGGCAACAACGAGATTGCGGAAATTGTGACCAGGAGAGAGGTAAGTAGTTGACCGAGTGAGCGTTTCAGAATTGTTGAAAAATGTATTCGATGTTTTCGTAGTCATTCTAAGGTACCATATCGACACGGTTCGAATCAAGAATCAGATGGCAAACAGCTTAGAACTGCAAACTGCTCTAACGAAGGATAACAACAACAATTGCGATTTGCATGCGATACGATTCACCTGTACAACCAACAACGTTCCTGAAGGAGAGGACCCCCAAGTGGTATGTTGGATACTGAATCAACCTTTCAGACGTATCTAATTTCATTTGTTGCTAAGATCACCGGGAATGCGGAAATCATCGATCCAAATGCTACATTTTCTGCCGTGGTAAGCCCATTACAACCCTACAACGAGTACAATTGCACCGCAGCGGTCCTGAATGTTGCCGGATGGTCCGATGAAACGGTGTTGGCCCCCTTCATGACCGGTGAAGATTGTAGGTAGAAGTTAACGATGAACTTCCAAGTAAGTCTTATTCAACTAACCAATCTGGTTCCAGAACAACCACAAAACCTTCAACTAAACGGGGATGCCCGAATGATCGAACTGAGCTGGAAGGCTCCGAAGGTGAAGAATGGAATCATTTCCCGTTACCGAGTTCATATTCGGTCGGAGGGTCCACGATATCCGACTCCCAGCTATTGTCCTCTACCAGATCCGTACAATTCCACCTTCGATCTTCACGAAGATGACGACAATGTACGGTTCAGTAACTGGAACAACGACGAGCTGGACCATAAGATTAAAGATCTGAACCCATACACTGACTACGTGGTTCAAGTGGCTGCGGCCACCAAAGCCGGCTTGGGCCCGTACACTGAGATGGTGTCCGTGGCGACTCTGCCGGAGCGTAAGACTCTTGTTTACTCTTATTCAGAACCGATTGTATCAGTCACTTTCTTGTTTTTTTTTTGTTCATTGCAGAACCGGAACCGGTTTATGAATTCTCCGAGTATAACGTCACCCATCCAGAGATTGACCAACCGTACAATTCTACGGTGCACATATCGTGGAAGATACCGTGTCATCTGTATGGAAGATTGCGCAGCTTCACGGGTCAGTTCATTGGCATCAAAGGTGCGTTCGAGCATACCTTTGGGTGGACCAGAACCATCGACCCGAGCGAGGACATCTGGGAAACGTATAGCCTAACGGAAGAGCGCCTGGAACCCGAACTACAGTACAATGTATCGATCATGGTATTCGTGGACGACGTGGCCAATCACAGTGATGCCAAATTTTTGAGCTTTCTGTCGCCCGCTGGAAGTAAGTTGATGCCAAAACTAGCATAAAGGGTGTTCCGATTAAAGTTTGGTCAAACGGTAATGTGTGTGAGTCGATCAAAGTTTTTGTTAATAAGACATTTTTTTTTCTTTTTCAAGTTCTGTTAATACAGAATACAGAAGAAATATTCAGCTAAGCTTCCTTTTAACACGTACGTCCCCAACCCCTCTGAGACAGAAAATTTAAAATTTAAAATCAATGATACTCCATCGTTAGCTATCGGATTTTGTTGCAGTTTTTTGCAATAGATCACATATATATCTTAATTTATAGATCTGCACTAGTTGTTCCGAAATTTTCCGTAGTTTCGGATTCCAAGGTGGGAGTACTGGGGTATCCCTGTCCAGGGATGGTGGACAAAACATTTTTAGTAGCGAAACACGACATGCGGCATATCAAACTTCATGATTTTGCAAAACTAGGTCATCAGAAGACATTTTGAAGATTTTTGACCATACTGACCACTAAAAGAGGCCCTGCAGAATCCGAGTTCCTCCGGAGGAGTGGCCATATTCAAATCGTTGCCAAAACCTGGCTTGCGACACATCAAACTTCAGGATTTTGCAAAACTAGGTCATCAGAAGACATTTTGGAAGTTTCTGGCTATACTGGTTACTTGGAGAAGCCCGGCGGGATCCGAATTCTTTCGGAAAAGTGGCCATTCTCAAATCTTTTCCAAAACCTGGCTGGCGACACATCAAACTTCATGATTTTGCAAAACTTGTTCTTCGGAGAACATTTTGAGAGTGTTGGATCATACTGACCACCTAGGATAGCCCGCATACTTCGAATTCGCTGACCGAAAGCCAAACTGGCTACACATATCAAACTCCATGATTTTGCAAAACTAGGTCATCGGAAGACATTTTGAAGATTTCTGATCATACTTGCCACTAAGGAAGGCCCTGCAGAATCCGAGTTTCTCCGAAAAAGTGGCCATACCCAAATCGTTGCCAAAACCTGGCTTGCAACACTTCAAACTTCAGTATTTTGCAAAACTAGGTCATGATAAGAGTTTTTGAGAAGTGGCCATATTCAAATCTTTCCAAAACACTGACACATTGTGACACATCAAACTTCGCTGATTTTGCAAAACTTGTTCTTTGGAGGACATTTTGAGGTGTCGGACCATACAGGCCACTTAGGAAGGCCTTGCGAAATCCGAGTCCTTCCAGGGTAGAGGCATATTCAAATCTTCTCTAAAACCTGGCTTGCGACGTAAACTTCCAGGATTTTGCAAAACAAGGTCGCTAGGAGGACATTCTGAGAGTGTTGGACCATAGTGGCCACTTAAAGCTCTTGCAGGATCCGAGTTTCTCCGGAAAAAGTGGCCATATTCAAATCGATACCAAAACCTGGCTTGCGACACATCAAGCTTCACTGATTTTGCAAAACTTTGCCTTCAGGAAGACATTCTAAGGGTGTCTGACCATACTGGCCACTAGGAGGCCCTGCAGCATCCGAGTTCTTCCGGCAAAGAGGCCACATTAAAAAAATCCAAAACCTGGCTTGCAACGTATCAAACTTCATGATTTGCAAAATTTGGCTTTGGAGGACATTCTTTGAATTTCTTACCATATATCTAACCAAATCGTTTTCCAGGAAACTTTATCGTTACTGCTTATGCACATAGGATCGATTGAAAAAGGTAATCCTCGCCTCAGTTTTGTATTCCATACCGTCCTGTTCGTGCTCTTTTAATGAATTTCGTTACGCTTTGGTACACTAAAATGTGCGTGTCTTTTCCAGCTCGACAGTATCCTTTTGTTTAAAGTAGTTGTTTAGTTGGGGCATGGACCACTAGCCAAGGACAACCATAGTTTGAAGAGCTTATGTCATAACAAAAAATGTGGTTTTGCGGTTGAAACGGGATTTTCGAATGCGATTTGCCGGGTCTTTCGTTTAACACCATAAGACTTTGTACAGTCTCCTTGTCCACTTTATTCGCCGCAGAACACCATGAACTGTTGCTCGCTCACAACAGCTTTTTGAGTCTTTCAAGGGTTCCAGCAGCGGTGGCCCAATCATTGTTCAGATTGGATGGAGCTCTGGCCTTTTACCAGTAATGGCAGATGCACCAAATCCGGCAAATAGAACGGAACAATTGTAGTCGCTTCAGGAAAGGCAGTAGACGATTTTGTGGCACTCGCTCAGATAAATTTCCTGGTTGACGGTTCCGGTCGCAATGTAAACGTTGCTCTTCAAGACCGGGTACAGATGGCCTGCCACACAAGATATTTCTTCGCGAACTTTGACAGTTTAATGTGGCAGATATTCTGCGCGCGCTTTCCCCGTCCGGTTGCAGCCGTATAAAATTCCTGTCCAGGAAGCTGTTTCAAGTCTGCCTTGGCGTAAAGTTTCACTGTCTGTTCACGCATTCAAACTTCGTCGGCATCGTCGTGAACAACTTTTGCGATCGTGCTTTGGCCGACATGTTTTTGTTTATCGGTCGCGATTCGAAGTCACCACTTTCTTTCAAGTCGACAGTCCAGCTCGTTGTTCAGCTTTATCCACGGTTGAAGCCGCCACTCCCAGCTTGTTTGCGACATCTCGGACGGAGAGGTTGGGGTTCCGCACGAAACACCGGAGCAACTCTTCTTGTTGTCGCTGTGGCCTTCGGCTTTCGATTTCCCCGATCCAGCTTTCATGGCTGTCGACAAACGTTCACCGGAAACTTTGAATACGTTGGCAGCAGTTGATTTAGCCACTTTCAACAATTTCGCCAACTCGATGCGTTGCTTCTCTTCCTTCGACGACATTTTTATAACTGAAGTGCTAATCTCAAATAGAGGCATGATGCTACACGCACACATCTTCAAAATGAGGGGTGTGCAAAATTTTTCAATGCACGATGAAAGGAAATGCGTCAAGTTTAAGTCGACCCAATTTTGATCGATACACCCTTTATATCTATCCAATATCTATCGCTAATGAATGCCGAAAACTTTTTCTAGTACCAAACATCACCAACGAAATCAACTGGGGAACTGTAAATGTGATGGACGCCCCGAATCCAACGAAAACGGCCCGGATTTGGATTTCGGATATCATTTTCCAGTCAAACGTTGGAAGCATCACCAATGTAGCGCTTCTCGTTTCCGAACGTCACTGCCAAGCGGATCCAGTGCCCAAGAGGAACGTATCGATCGAATGGCCGAACGTTCTGTCGTGGAAAGTTGCCGCCAAAATGCCATGCATTCCGCAGTATCAGACGACCCCTAAAGAGTGGAATCCAGTGGAAGAGAGGACATATGCCGGTAGACAAACTCCAGAGGTAGAGTACATTATCGGCAAAGACCATTGTGAGGACGAGCTGGACTATTGCAATGGGGCCTTGAAACCCGGAACGGAGTATGCATTGATTGTCAGAATTTTCACCAACAGTGGGTACAGTGACTCTGCCATTCAATTCTTCGAAACGGATTCGCTCATTCAGTTAACCGTGATCGTGACGTCGATCTTCATCTGCTTGCTACTGGCATTTTCACTGGGGCTGGTTATCCTCTGGCGTACCCAGAAGCTAACAGTGTCACCACTCACGACAGTTCGTTCCCCGAACGAAGAACCGGCCGATATTCCACTGAAGAGCTTCTCCGGAATCTACGAAGAGCTCATCCAATCGAACCGGGAAAAGATAAACAAGGAATATCAGGCAATCAACTTTTTCTCAGAGCAGCTGATTACCGAAAAGGTTACCTTTTTTGTTGCAAAGGAGAACGAAAGAAAAAATCGCTACCTGGGCATATTCCCGTACGACGGAAACCGAGTTCCGCTGGACGTTGACGATATCTTGGTCGAGGAGGACGAGGAATCCAATGATTACATAAACGCTTCGTTCATCGATGGGTACAAGTACCAGCGGGAGTATATTGCCACCCAGGGTCCTAAGAAGGAAACCTGCTTCGACTTTTGGCGAATGATTCTTCAGTACGAGGTGGAATCGATCGTGATGCTGACGCAGACGGTCGAGAACGATAGAGATCAAGTGCTATCAGTACTTTCCGCGGTTCAACCAGACCTTGCACTTCCGGGAAGTGTCGGTCAAGTGCACTCAGGAGCTCAATATGGGCTTCTACCAGAAACGGTTGTTTCTGGTAACGAGGGTTAGTTTTTGAAGCATTTGAAGACGACGGTTATAACCTGATCAATTCCTCACAAATTACAGGACAACATGAGCAAAGCTGTGTTTCATTATCACTTCCTAACATGGCCGGACCATGGATGTCCATCGAGTTCATCGGATTTGATAAAGTTCATCAAAATCATCCGCTCGGAGCGGAAGAATCTGGCACTTCCCGTCGTCGTCCATTGCAGGTTTGCTGTATTATTACTAAGTATCGAATTGTTGGTATAATTGCTCAATTTCATGATTCCGAACAGTGCTGGAGTTGGTCGCACGGGGACGTTGATTGCGCTGGACATCATCCTGCAGCGGATACAGCAGGAGAAGAAGATCAACATCTACGATACGGTTAAGCAACTGCGAACGCAGCGAGTCAAGATGGTCCAAACCAGTGAGCAGTACGCCTTTCTGTACCACGCCTGTCTGGAGTACACGACCAGGAATAATAAGAAAAGTAAGACGGAAAGCGATATTCGTTATGGAAATCATTTTAATACACACACACACTAAATTCCCTCACAGAACCAAAGACCAGTACCGAAGAGATTAGCACGTCTGCGAGGTGCAGCCCGGACACTCCGAGTAACGCAGCACCGAAAAATGGCCGAAGACCGATGATCAACATCAAATTTCCAAAGTATGTTCACAGCGGCATATCGAATGTAAAAAGCTACGCTCCAGATGATGTCGAGAGCAAAACATAGTAACAGTGGATAATTTTCCCAAAGTGCCATAAGAACTGATACTGTGTGGTTCCTATTTAAGACAAAAAAAGTGATTTCATAATTCAACTTGTGCATTTGTTTGTAAGAAACCAAAAAAAAAGTATTGAATAAATAAACTAGTCATTTCAAGAAACCAAAAGTCATAAATGTCAAAGTTACTAATCTTTGAAGCCATTGACATTACGTTGTTCTTCACATCCATACCTCTCACGCCAAAGTCACGAGTTCAAATCTCAACCCAGGACAAGTTACGAAAATACCTAAAAGGCATTTGAGTGACAACGACGGGAGATGAACCAGACGAGGGCTGAAAATCTCGATAATCAAGGAACTAAAAAAAACTATATTGTTCTCTCATCCATTCGTTGGGCGTCTCGTAGCTAGAGCTGCATCCGTTGGTGGTACAATTTTTCTGTGATTCATCAGGCGCCGTTTCACACAGGAAATGATTTGGAGTGATTGCAGTTTCTGGAGAATTGTACGAAACGAACAGTTCGATTAATAGCTATCAATCATATCTTCAGCCTCTACGAGAGTGGTTGGCAATATCCAGCAGTTGGCGGCCCAACAGACGAGTTTTTCAAGCTACTGAGAGCCTTAGATGCATCCTAAAATTCAGGCAGGTGGTTTGAAGGTCCAACATTTGAACAAAACAGATTATAAACTGTAGAGGACCCATAGCAATGACGTTTATACAAGGTCCGGGCCACCAGGCAGTTTACTTGTGTTGGAAGCAAAAATATCGTAAACATTGCTGGGCAAGCGAGTGCCGACGTCAAACTACCATAACATTCCATACTGTGAACTGATAGTTTGACATCACCATAAACAGCTGTGCCGTGTATAAAGAAAAACATTGTGAGGAAACACAAATACCACTATACAGAACCACATCTCACGAATACCGTTAAGCCTGGTGGCCCGGACTTTGTATAAACGTCATTGGACTCATAGCGCTGACGTCGTTGGCAAAATATCTTTTTCTGGTTTTAGTAGGCCAGGGACATAACTTTCAACGTGAAAAGTAATCGATTTGACAGTTATGTACCCGACAAGTTCGCGTGTGAGAGCATCATTAACGGTGGGGTTTAGAAGCCTGGTTAACAGCGCTCTATCAGCACTCACCATCGTACCGGTCGCTGCTACACGCGCTACCAAACTAGCAGCGAGGCTTTCGGGAAGAGTCGGGTGCTCAAATCTTGATTGATTGATCGATTGATTTGATTGAGTCCTAAACTTGCACTTTTGTCAAAAATAAATTGCAGTGTTTCACTTTCTCCAACGATTGGAAACAAGATGCTCTCATTTTCAATGTCTGGAACAAAGTCAATAGTACGCTGATTAAAGTCTCCATATATGTGAAGTTTTGCTTCTGAGGATAGATTGGACAAGATTTCTTCAGCATTTCTTCTTGTTTTTTACGCTTCCTAGCCTTTTGAGCCAATTTCTGCTGATCCATGCGGCGCGATTTACGTGCATCGTAATCGGTTCAGTTGGGTTTCCACACCTTCCTTGTACGTAACAACCGATAGAAATATTGCGTAAATAAATAAAACACATAATAACACTCAATATTCCATTAAACACACGTACACGAGATATAACAAAAATATAAAATGCACCTTTTTAGTACCGATAGATAAATCTAAGATAACTTTGGGGTGATTCAAAAATGACGTCCATCAAATTTCCGGATTTAATACCCCCTCCCACCCCTCTGTCACACTTTGTCACAAATATGATTACCCCCCCCCCCCCTGTTGGATGTCACACTTCTGAAAAAAAGAATGTATGCATATTGTTGTTGTCGATTTCAATAATAACGTGTATTTTAGTTCAAATTTAGTCATTTACATGATTACATGTGTGAAGTTCTTCTGTCCACGGATAGGTGAAGTGTGTTTTGATGGAAATAACTGGCAGAGATAAATCAAGGTATTCGTAACAGATGGACAAAACTTATCGTATGACATGTTTTCTTATGCAAAAAAACCTTTTCTTGAATATATATATTTTGTAAACTGCACTTATTTAAGAAACATGTCTGTTTTGAATTTGAAATAATCTTAGTTGAAAAGTAAAAAAAAAACTTGACTGATTCTGATTCAAAAATGCCTGTTCAGTTAATAATTTCATTGTATATTTTTATTACTCTTGAAAATATTTAAGGTGCGATAATTTTTGAAGATCCAAAAACAAAGCTTTATTAAAAAATGCTGACGCGTAGCTTTCACTCTAGATCACATCCAGGGGGTAAGTCATTCGGCCACCCTCAAAAACACAATCCGCCACACTTCAAACACACTCGCCACCACATGAGAGATAAATTAATTTCTGGCAACGCGTACATGAATCGATTTTTTCCTCATTGTTTTGTTTCTTTCTCGCTTGCACTGATGTGATTTATATGATCATAAGTGTGCGTGTTTAGACGTCAAAAAAGTTCATGGTTGCCAATAAGCATTAATTATCGATTATAGTATTGACAGATATGAAGAAACACAGAAACACCTTCCGACACACTGAAACACAAACACAACGTGGCAGAGAGACTTGCCCCCTGATCACATCGGTATGAGTGATTACAGTAACACCTTTACAACCATCGAAATAACGAGATTACGATGGATAAAATTTGAGAAATGGGGAGTCATAGTTTAGTTTATAGCAATTTTAGTTTTTCCAATACATACTTTAAAAATTCATAACTCATGAACCACACTCTAAAATGCACTTACACATCTATGAGATAACCCCGGGTCTAATGTAGAAACTGATTTTTCCCACACTTTTTTACATAAGTCACACATTTTTAAGCACACGTTACCCCATAATCGGGCAAAATCTGGTTTACACACCAGTGACTGATCGCAGTTCAGCTCAGGTGTACAATTTAAGTTGCAAACGTTGTAAAACATAAATTGCGTAGCTTGAAATATTCTTATCAATAAGAAAAGGTCTGAAAAGATATTTACACAACATTAATTCACGTTTAAGGAAAATTGTTCGGAACAATCGGAAAAACACCGTTTGTATCACGAAAAAAAATTCAAACCCATTTTTTTGCTATTGAAAATTTTGATATATCGATATTGGATGTTTATGACTCGTAGAAAAAAGTTCTGAAAAAGCTTGAAATTACACATACTTCCGAAAAAGAATATACGATCAGAAAGTCAAAAAAAAAAAAATGGAATCATGAATATTCCAACAGAATTAATTGTTTTTGACTGCAAAATTTGATTTTTAGAACCATACAAATTTGAAAGCGATGAGTTTTTTTGTTTTTGAAATATATCGAGGATTTGCGAGATTTACCTTGAACTGTCTGGGAAATTCCACTGAAATTCTCATACCGGGTTTCAAGAAATCAATATTTCAATTTTGTGGCCAATTTTGGTATAGACGATGTTATTTTTTGTTTTTCCTCAGCCCTAGAAACTTTTGAGTCAAAAAATTTCCATTGCATAATTTTTCAGCTTGCTGAGATAATTTAAAGCACTTCCCACCACAAGAATGTTTTCCTTAGACGATCAGTTCGCGAATTGTTTTTTTTCCAAATCACTGTTAGCAATATTGTAAAAAATTTAATAAATTTTTTCATACCTCTAAAAAAAGAAAAGATTTTATTTTGAAATTTCCTTACAGGCCTGGAATCAAAATTTCTGGATGATTAAAAATTGATTGATTTTTTTTTCACAAAGGATGGTGCTTTATTCAAAGTTCCCCCACCCTAAAGCACTGTCCCATATTCTATAAAATCATGATTTCAAGATTTATGATATTTTTGCAAGGGGTAAGTCATTCGTCCACCTTGTGTTACCACCCTAAAAACACAATCCGCCACACTTCAAACACACTCGCCACCATATGAAAGATAAATTCAAATCTGGCACCACTTACACGAATCGATTGTTTGTTTTCTCACTGTTTTGTTTCCCACTCGCTTGCACTCATGTGATTTAAATGATGCATAAGTGTGCGTGAATTAACCGCCAAAAAGGCCCATGGTTGCCAATAAGCATAAATTTTCGATTGTAGTATTTACAGATAAGTTGAAACACAGAAACACCTTCCGACACACTGAAACACAAACACAACGTGGCAAAGCACTTAGGCAAATTATCTTAAGAAATTCATAAGGTTCAACTTATGAACGATGCTTTGGAATTTCATAAGGCTGACTTATGCATGGATTTTGTTTCACACGACGATGTTCTTGTACGCCTTCAAGCTTTCCTAATTACAAGTGATGATATATACTAGTGGGCAAGTATCTGGACCCAAATCCTCAATGTTCAAGGTTTGAATCCAGGTTGCTCCATGTTTTTTATTTTTTCAACATCATCATATTTCATAAGGTAATTTTATGAAATTCATGCTGATTTCTTATAGCAAATAATCATAATGCAATCTTATGATTATCGAAAGTTTATTTCGCTGAGTGAGTGACTAGGCCCCTGTATTTTTGTTACTTTAAAAATGGAATATACAAACTGAAAAGTTTGTTCGCGTACGTATTTATTTTTAACAATGCTGTTGTTGCTATAAAAGATTTTCATGTTACTCCAAATTCTTAACGTCAGCTCTCTGCCCAGCTGACGCTCCATGCTGACCCAGATCGACCAACGTCTTCAGCAACTATCCTTGGTTACTCTCGATCGGAGGTAGTCCTTTATCAGGCCGCATCTTGAGACGCTTGGTAAGATGACCGTTTGTTTCAAATTCTTCCTCAAAAATCTTCTATCTGTTCAATTTGCTTGTTTTTTGACGTTGCTGATTTGATTTCTTCTTCTCTAGGGCCAAATTTAGCCATTTCCTACGATTGATCAGGTCAGACAGCGTCATTTTCTGTTAAGCCGAAAGCGTGTCATTTCGCTCTCTAACCAGCAGGCTGGAAATCACGGAATTAATAATATCCTATTCTTTGGAAATTGCATCCTATTTAGGACATGCAAAATTAGACGGAACTGACGTCCGAATCCTAAGGAGCTTTTGAAGAACTGAAAGGCTGCGATGCCGGAGTTCCTTCATCCGGTGGTACTTTTGGAACATTTTTAACAATCTCTCCATTCGCAACAGAAGGTCCCTTGTCTGCTGGCTTAAAAAACCACCAGTGTATCTTACGGTTTCGAAGCTTCCGTTTTCAAGTTGCTGATTGTCGATTTGAAAAGGTCTTCACAATAGGATTTGCTTTTTATATCTCACCAGTATTCACACACCACGGTTGGTTTGCTAATTGCGCAGCGGGTATGCACGACAAAATGAATCGACCAGCGTTTGAATCAAATCGAAATTCAATGCCACCAAAAACAAACACAATAGGAATTTTCAACAAAACCAAACTTCGACGAAGTTTCAGAATGAAGCACAGCTCGTGCGGTTCGTGTTCATTGACGATAAGAACATATATGACAACAGTAAACAATTTTTCGCACTCACACAACTAACTTAAGTGTGTGTTTTCATTAACCGTACACCCCAACTTTTCGACGCTTTTGTTTTCGTAGCAACGCTGATAAATTTAGATTACCTAATGCAAAATTGTTGGATGTCACATTTTTATAACCCCCCTGCCACATATTGTCACAAATTTGATACCCCCTCCCCCCCTAATGAGTGGACGTCATTTTGAATGACCCCTTTGCGCAGTGGCGATATCGTAACCAATGAGGTACAACCAACAATCAATATGCAACTAGCGATTTGAAATTGGCTCACTGTTGTAGAACCCCTTGGTCCGAAATACACCTTTAAGTCAGCACCTTGCTGTAAATATTTGCGCCTCTGTGTTGATTTGCTGTGTTATTTTGACAAAATATTTTAGAGTGTGTTCGTGTGAGTTCATTATTAGGTGCGCATTATTAAGCTTGGGATCGAGCTTGGGACCGATGTGCTAGTACTGATTGAGCCAAGATAAAAAATCATTTTTGTATGGGACCTACTGGTCTTAGAGTTAGTCTATGGTACAACCGAAGTGTGATTATTGCTAGATAAATCTAAGATACCCTAGCTGACAGCCCCTTGACTGTAGCTATACAAAAATTCCTTTACCAAAACAGTTTATTTGATAACAATATGCTTCATTGTAGTGTTTTTTTTAATAATGGTATATGAATAAAAAAAATTTCAACTTTTTAATTTTTAATTAGTAACGGAAAATTGACTCTGTTGTTCATGTAATTCAGTGGATATTTTTGGAAAAAAAGTGTGTTGAATTTATCAAATGCGAACCAAATTTTGATTTTGAAATACAAAACAAGGGAAAACAACTATAGAATATGAACTATGCGAATGCTTCAAGCTATGGCATTTAAAAGTATGAAACAATAGTGTGAGATTGCCGAGGAGATTGCATACAATCCAAGAAACAGATGCAAAAATGCTTGCATTATCACACATATAGTGAAATTGTCATAATTCGCTCTCTTATTTCGTATTTTCGTTAAAAGATGTCTAAATTTACAAAAAAAATACAGACCTTTTTAGACATTCCCAGACATTTTGAATTTTTATAGCAGACATTTGAAAAACATATCTGGCATCCCTGATTGCAATGCATATTTTTATAAATATATGCATTCTAATGCATAAATCAAATGTATGCTATGCAATGGATATTAATTTTTTTTATAAAATATGCATTCCAATTGATAAATTGAATAAGTGTATAATTATTAAAAATTTTAAAAATTAAATACGAAAAAATTCAACTTCACCCCGAATTGTGGACTACCCGTACACTTTTCGATGCACTTTGGATGTAAAATGCCTAAAATTTATTATACATTTCGAAAAACCAACTTTTGTTGTTGCAGATTCTAGAAAAACTTATGAAAAGGTCGTATTTTTGTAAACTATTCGAGTATGAATAAATTAAATCGCAAATACCTCGAAAACGGATGCTCTTACGGAGGTCATTATCAGGGGCTGAAACATTTAAAAATATTCATCAATCAGATTCTATAGTCGGCCATAAATATTCGTAGAAATTTGCGTAATAACTTTGAGTTTTTGCAGTCTAAAAATAAAAAACCCGCATTAATCCACCGATGGTGAGAATGAACCCTTCTTACACTTCACCAGAATAACGAACTCAAATGTGGCCAATAATGTACTGGATAGATATTTTCATCCCAGGAATCCCAGGAAGATCCAGGAAAATTCGATATGTCATACATTCAGTTTATAAAATTAACTATTTGTCAATCCTGAACGTATTGTTCATCTAAGTGATTAACATATTGCCATTAATAGTCTGTAACAGCCTGTTTTATAAAAGGAGAAATTACATAAATTTTAGAAATTTCATATTATCAGTCCATAGAATGAATTATTAGACAATCCTAAGGTCAATTTTGATTATCGATATGGATTCTAAAAAAAAAACTAAAATCGGTACACAAATAGCTCAGTATGTAATCGGAGACTAAACTGTTTGATTACTATTATAATAGGCCTTCAAGTACTGTTTCGTTCATATCTTCGTAACGAAATGTCCGAATGAAAAAAAAATCAATAGCGTTCTATGGGAATGTTGTAGCTTCCATTTGCCGTCAACAGAACTGAAATCGGTTCACAGATGGCTGAGAAACCGATGTGACATTATTTGTAACGCACAAACACACACACACACACACACACACACACACACACACACACACACACACACACACACACACACACACACACACACACACACACACACACACACACACACACACACACACACACACACACATAGACATGTGCTCAGTTCGTCGAGCTGAGTCGAATGGTATATGACACTCGGCCCTGTGGGCCTCGGATAAAAAGTCGAGTTTTCAAGCGATCTTAATACCCTTCTATTGATGTAAGAAGGGTAAAAAGACGGAAGTGACGAAGATATTCAATTTTTCATATGTTCAATTAATAAAACATAATGAATAGTGAAAAATGACATTAACAGTGTTCAAAAATCAGTTTATATTAATGCTAGAAATAATTAAAAATCAAACTTAAAGTAAAAAAAGGGAAGTTAACATAATGAAATTTTGAACACTTATTTGGAAATTTTATAACTTTAATTTGGCGTTAACAAAGCTTCAATCCTGAGCTTCAATTTTGATTATCGATATGGATTCAAGATGCTTAATAAGTACATATTCGTTGAAAATAGTAAATGGAGACTTTGTGTAATTTTCGAATATACTCGTTGCAGTTGAAAACCAGCCACTCGAGCCAATCGATGCTGCTCTAATTCTATACAGTAGCATAGTGTGGCTAGTCCGCTGTATGTGCTATACAACGCTCCAGATACGACACAATAGAATGCAAGCGGCATCGATTGGTGTGATTGGTCTTGTTCGGTTTTGCACTGCAACGAGTATATTGTCATCTCACAATTATGTGCTCTCAGGTATTGTTTTGGTCATATCTCCATGAAGAATTATCCAATCATAATGAAATTTTGACCAGTTATTTGGAAATATCATAGCTTTGATTTGGCACCAACAAAACTAAAATCGGTACACAAATAGCTCAGTATGTAATCGGAGACTAAACTGTTTGATTACTATTATAATAGGCCTTCAAGTACTCTTTCGTTCATATCTTCGTAACGAAATGTCCGAATGAAAAAAAAATCAATAGCGTTCTATGGGAATGTTGTAGCTTCCATTTGCCGTCAACAGAACTGAAATCGGTTCACAGATGGCTGAGAAACCGATGTGACATTATTTGTAACGCACACACACACATACACACACACACACACACACACACACACATACACACACACACACACACACACACACACACACACACACACACATACATACACACAGACATGTGCTCAGTTCGTCGAGCTGAGTCGAATGGTATATGACACTCAGCCCTGTGGGCCTCGGATAAAATGTCGAGTTTTCAAGCGATCTTAATACCCTTCTATTGATGTGAGAAGGGTAAAAAGCAAAATATCGATTTTTGAGACATTTTAATTTTCATGTTAATTGTCGATTTGTTTTTCCGGAAAAAAAATTCTCAGTGTATATATTTTACACAAACTTCACACATAGGATCACAACTTGTTCTTAGACAGCTTTTTTTGTACAGCCAAAGGGTTTCGAGCTACAAATTACAAGCTAAAAGCTACAAAACCGACTCTTGAGTCACAACAATCTATGTTAGCGCGGAAAACGCCCAGTCTCCTAAGCCAAACGTGTATGCAAAGTGTTCCAATAGGAACCCAATTTTTGTAGCAGCCAACAATTTTTATTGGTGACGCTCAAAAATTAAGTGGTTTTCTTGCCCACTATTAAGACCTTCATTAATCTTCACAGCAAAACTGATTTGTGTTTCATTTTTGAATACTTCTACAATAATGCGATGGCGAATTTTGTTTATGTTTAACAGTTTTCCTACCACTACTACTACAGCCATCTTTTATTTACTATTATTCTATCTCCCACTCGTTCTCCTTTTTATTATAACGTCGGTACTCACAGTGGTCGGTATGCAGTGTTGCCAGTTAGCTTCTGTGGTGTTGCAACACAAAGTTTTATTCAATTAAAAATAATTTTCCACATTTCCAGGTCATTTCGTCTGAAAACGCTCCACTTTTTGTTTTGTCTGTCAATATAAAAATGTTACCAATAACGCTAACGCAATGTCATTGTGTGTGTACATGTTTTTACATGCGCCAAAAAGTTGTCGTAGTTCTCTAAAATGTACATGGTTTGGAAAATGTTCAAACTTGAGTATTGGATTAATTCGTGTAGCTAGTGAATAATTTCTGTCGAAAGTGTATTTGTTTATGTTTACTTTCAAGTGTTGCATCCAAACATTCTATTTATTTTATTGCAAATTCGTCAAAACGTTCGCGAAAGAAGTGATCACCAGTTTGTTGCTCGCCCAGAAGAAGCCGAAAGGGATGGCCAAGGTGGCAGGGTGCTATTTGGCAACAGTTTACCGCATAAAAAAGTCCCTGCAGGATGGTCCTGAGCAGCGGAAGCCGGGAAGCGGACGTTTGCGCTTTGCACGCACGCCGAACGTGATCAAATCGGTCCGTGCAAAAATTGCTCGCATCCCGGTGCGTTCCATAAGAAAACTTGCAAAGGAAGCCAATATTTCGGAGAAATCCAAGACCTGCATGCATCTTCCAGAGCCAGAGTGAAACGCCACTTGTTTACGGACTGGGTCAAGGAACTACGAGTGACTCACGAAAAGCTTTTCAGCATCGACGAAAAGCTTTTCAGCATCGATGCTGCTGCCAACAGCCGCACGGACCTGTTCATTTCACCGAAGAAAATGGAGAACGTTCCGGAAAAAGTGAAATTCAAATTTCAAACCAAACATCTGGCTGGTGTCATGCTGTTTGGCTTGGTGGCGTCCAACGGTTAGAAAATGCCGCCTGTTTTCATTGATGCTGGAGTTAAAATCAGTACCGCAGTGTATATCGGTATTTTAAAGGACCAAGTGCTTCCTTGGGTGAAGGTCAACTTCTCCAAAGACCAAAGCGTTGTGCACATGAGGATGGAGCGCCGTGTCACACGTCCAATCGAACCCAACAATGGTTCCCAAGTAGCACATTATGATCATAATTAGTTGTAGTAACTTGATTATGTCTCAGCAAGTCATATTTATGTGATCTCAACTGAATGGCTACTAGGGTTGAACGATAACATGAGATTTTGACCGAACTATTTGTGGCCCCTTAGCAGTCCAGATCTTAATCCGTTGGATTATTCGATTTGGGCATATGTTGAAGCACGAGCCTGCAAAACATCACACCCTAGTGTGAAAACCCTGAAGTCAACCATAACACGCACATGGCAGTCAATGTCGGAGGACTACGTCCGAAAGGCATGCTCTGGCTTCCGGCGTCGGCTCGAGGATGTTATTAATAAAAATACAGGACACATTGAATAAATTAGTTAAAAATGGGATTTGAAACAAATAGAACAAATTTTCGCATAATTTTCTGCCGATTCCAGATATACAGGGTGCGGCAGAAAATAATGCGAAAATTTGTTATATTTGTTTCAAATCCCATGCATATGCAGGAAACTACGTCAACATTGCACCAAAGGACTGTAATCCTACAAAAAACCTCATAACTTTGTCAAATTGAAAGATATAGGACAACTATGAAGCGAAACCTTGAAAAATCGAAAGGAGACGCAAATAAAGATTCTGCTAAAAAGTGGTAAAATGTGAAAACTGTACAGAACTTAATGGTTGCTATCAAACGTAAAGTAGTAGCATACGAATATATGCTCCTCTAATAAGGAATTCACAAACCTGTTCCGCAAATAAATACAAAAACAGAGAAAAAAGAAAAACTCCACATTTATTAATACAATTTGTTCGAAAGCTTTATTAACATACGTATTTACAGTTCGGAAACATACTTCAGGCAGTTTTCACGACTTCTCATCAGGTTCTCATAAATTACTTCACTAAATACAAAAGAAACTTATCACAATGTTTAGACTTTCTACACAGTACTCCTCCCGTTTCCGATAATCTCACGTCCGGCAATCCTTACAGCTTTTCCCCGCTCATGTTGAGCATATTGTAGTAGTTATGATCGGGGAACCGTTCCAGCTCGATGTAGTCGGTCTCCGTTTGGAGCAGTCGATCGAGCATAGTAACAACCTCGGGGAAATCCGGCCTCTCGTTAGGATCCTTGGCCCAGCAGTAGAACATAATGTTGTACAGCTCGCGTCGACAGTGTTCCGGTTTCTCCAACCGATAGCCATCACGTACCTTCCGCATCACGTCAGCGGCCGCTATGCCCGGATAGGGCGTCGAACCGAGTGTCACTATCTCCCACATCAGGATTCCGAAGCTCCAAATGTCGGACTTCACGGTGAAGATGTTGTCGTACAAGGATTCGGTAGCCATCCACCGAATCGGCAGTCGTCCTTCGCTTTTCCTCTCGTACACCTTAGAGGTGACGATGTCACGGGCAAAGCCAAAGTCGGCCACCTTGCAGGTGTGATCGTCCGTGATTAAAATATTACGCGCTGCCAAGTCCCGGTGGATGATCTGCGGAAGGAAAGTTATCGTGGTGAGGGTAGTTTCATTAGAGATTATGTTTGCTAGCTTACCCCTCGTGACGTAAGGAAGTCCATTCCCCTAGCAACTTGGTACATAAAGGACGTTAGATCTCCGGAAGTTAGGATTTTCGACTTTCCATGCGTGTTTCCATAGTGTCTGAAATGATTGGCGTTATATTTCTGAAACTTGATTTCCTAAAGCTAGATTGACGAACTTTTCCACCCGGGAGTTCCTCAGGAATGTCTGCAGTTTTCCCATGTTGACGTACTCGAGTATCACGAAGATGGGGTCCTTTTCGGTGCAGCAACCGAGCAGCCGGACTACGTTGATGTGCGGTTCGAGAGACTTCAGTACCTGAAGCTCCGACAGCAGATCATTTCGTTCTGCATCGCTGGCGTTTTCCTTGAGTGTCTTGACGGCGGTTATTGACACACCTTCCTTACCGTCGAGGTCAGTGGCCTCGCAGCGCCAAACCTGGCCGAAAGCGCCCTCGCCGAGAATGTTAAACACTTTCAGCCGGTGCCGGGGGAATTCCCAACGGTCTTTCGGACCACCGTTCGTTCCCGAATTGTTTGAACTACCCGTCGACAGTTGGGAGGTCACCTGAAAGCATTTGTTCGTCACACGTCTTGCATTTAAATCGTTTGATTCGACTACTCACCTGAATATGTCCATTTTGATCCCGATCCCACGGTGACGTGTATCGATTGCTAAATGCCATCGGTCCACTCCAGTGGTTCATACCGATCGAGTTCCGGCTGTCTTCGACCGTAGTGCCCGAGGCGATATTGCTACTGAGATTGCTTTGGTTTGACTTTTTGGCTTTGTCGATTTTGTTCTTCTTCTTGAGCGTCTTGCTGATGGCGCACAGATACTTGCGGAAGATACATACCGCTATGAGGCCGGCAGTTAGGAAGATTGCCGCTACCGAGATGATGACCGGCACGAACGAAGCCAGCGGGTGTGGTTCGCCCGTTCCACCGGGTTTCGTTCGAACCGGAGTCGATTCGGTGAGAGTGGTTGTGGTAGTGGACTCCGTTGTCACCGGAATGGGCGTAGAAATCGGAGTAAGTTTGGTGATGGTGTTGTTGCTGGTTGCGGGCTGTACCGGCGATTCGGTGATGGATCCCGGTCGGTCCGGATAGGTTTTGGTTTGTTTGGTTGTGGGAGATTCGTCCGGGATAGGCTGACTGATAACCAGCGGTTGCGTTGGTCTGGGTGGAATTGGTGGTGGAGGGGGTGGTGCTTGCGGGATGGAACTAAATCCAGGAGGCAAGTTGAATCCAGGTGGTAGGATCTTTCGGAAGCTATCGATGTTGGGAGTGAACTGAGGTCCACGGGTCTTGTAGAGACCGGACGCATTTTGACTAAGAATGTTTACGTAAACCTCATTTTTGGACGTAACTCGACCATCCGTGACCGTTACGTAGACGAAGAAGTTTTGGCCACCCTAAAATGGAATACTGTTAAATATCGTGATTGACAAAACTCGTTGTTTGCTTTACTTTTCCCTCGATACTTTCGTTCAAATATACGTAGCCGGTGTTCGAGTCTATGACGAATGGCTGGAGCTGTCCGGGTCCGAGGGGGTCCAGACCAAACTCCAGGTCGTCGTTGTCGTTGTCCTCCGCCCGGACCTGGGTGATGATGGTGTTGACTGTGGTGTTCTCCCGTAACCGCCAGTTTCGGTCAACCACTATCACGGGAGGTGTGTTCAGGTCTTGTGAGTCTGAAAAGAGTAGTAAAGCGGGACTGCATAAGTGTTGTGTGATTTTCGATTCGACGACCACTTAACCGATTTGTTTTTGGGGTATTTTAAATACTGATTTATGGTTTGAGTTTGCTGGTTAGGAAGTTGAGCACAATTAGAGGCTGATTAAAAGTAACTTGGTACGCACAAAAAGACCTATAAGACCTATAGTTTAAAAAGTACATTAATGGTTCTTTTACAGTAGTTTTATTAAAACATCAAAGCAACAGCATAAGATGGTTACATTTCTCCAGTTCGAACGAGATCCCAAACCTTCCTTTTGATGGAGCCCATCAGCTCCTGCCCAGTGGAAACGGATACTCCTTTCATTTTGCCCACATTTGCTGATTTTTTATTTATATCTTCATTAGAGTGGCTTTCAGCCTCCTGGGCTGGTTCACCACTTACATTTGCTGGATGTCCTTGACTGTCCCGCCGCTTCGTCAAAGTCGCTGCTTTGAAATTGCCCAGTATTTTTCGATTGATAAAAATTTTGAGCAATTCGGATGATTCGTTAGCTTGGGGACAAATTGTATCTTGCTGGCAGTATACACAAATCACTGTCAACGATTTTCTATTCCCAACACTAGAGGTTTGCTAGCGGCGCACGAAGAGTGTAACAAATTACTTTTAGCCAGCCTTTATTATATCTATTATAAAATAGACAAAATCAAGAAATCGTGACGATAAATAAAACAAGACCGCTACATATTTCATATCTATGTACTGGGGAAGGTGCTTATGCCAATGTAGTGTCCTAAGCTGATGGCAACGGGACCGATGCTTGTTATGAACTGCAAGAATCCTCTACGGTAAATAATCCGTTTCGAAATACGTCAACATAAAGTAGCGAATTTCAGAACAAGCCATTTTATCTTTTACGAATATACACTATGAAAAAAAATCATGGGAACGTGAACATTGTTCCACAAAATAATAATAATGCCTGCTTTACAGTACACCGTCGATTAGCAGAGCAAAAAAATTTAGATGTTCTAAAAACCATGATTTTGCTCTGCCAAACATGATGAGGAAATATAACTCATAGATCTTATATATTAAATATTTTAATATATTGATATTGATCAAATATGATCGAAAAACGTTGTTATCACAACTTTAAACTTTTAATTATATAATCATTACAGTGCTGCTTAAAACTCTTAATATTGCTGATCCGAACTAGTAGAACATTTTTCCAATCTATCCAACCCACCCTCAGATTAATACTAGACTTTATTCCTGGGAACTTTCCATCAAAGCAGAAGCAGATGGCTCCTGAATGTAGATGACGATCGATTTAACAGCTTCTCTGAAATAATCATCAAAACAAAACATGCGAAATGATAGCTGCAGCTTTGCGTGATCTCTAACATTCTGAGATAATAGTATCATTAATTCAGTGTTCTATTTTGTTCCTGTTACGATACATGATGAGGATGAGCCAAACAAACGTAAGCTAAGTTCATGGATTTGGGATATTTTTCTAATAAGAACACCTTCTGACTTTTTTCAGACATTTGAAAATTTCGGTCATCCCTATAAACATTATATCTGCTTCCAAAATCTTCTTCTTACTCCTACATTTTCCAAATTATTTTGCTTTTAATGATACGAAAATACGCTCTATCTATAGGGCTAATGATTCAATGTATAAAGCATGATTGATTACCAATTTATTACTGTTATTTTGAAGATTTAAATACATCATCTAGAAAACCATCAGTTTTCTTCCTGTTGAAGAAGTTCGCTCAAATTTTGCCTTTGTGTATTTTGCATTTGTTCGCGTGCACCGGATGGAATGTCTTCATCAGCTCCTTCTCACATCTAAACCTGTTGCCGTAATGTGATTTTGAATATTGAGTTCAATTTCTTTCATACTTAGATGATCTGAAATAACTATTTATGTCATGTTTCAGTCATTTGAGGTTGATCTATGCTTATGCATACATTATATTGTCCATCATCTGGCATTATGATATGCAATGAAAAAAAAAAAAAGAGTTTCGGAGTTGTCCAATAGTACACATCGATAAATAATGCTTCGCTGTTGAGCGGCAGCTATGACATCACTGTTTCTTTTGAGAGAGCCCATGTTTCCTCTCTTCTTTGTTAACCATGGCTATAGCGCACGTCAAGCCAACTATCTCTTACATTTGTTTGTTTTTAAACAAAGCATCACGTTTGTCGCCGCAGTTGCTTTGTCTAACATATTCGTGAGAGTAAAATGAAATAAGGGCCTGTTCATAAACCACGTGGACTCTTTTTTGAACATCTCAACCCCCCCTCTTCGTAGACTTTCCTCCATAATTTTTTTTTAATTTTTGTATGGAGCGTAGACTTTTGACGACCCCCCCCTACCCCCAGAAAAGTCTACGTGGTTTATGAATAGCCCCTAAGAACTACACATTGCCAATCTAAAGGTCAATGACAAACTAAATGTTTGGTGTATACGTCTGTCTCATAACCTGCTAGTAGACGAAATTGTGATCATAGCAATCGACATGTTTTGGTTGATTGTTTTCTAGAGGTAAAACGAAAGCGTGGGTTGAGGAAATTGACGTTTGCAGAATACATACAGCTTCATCAAACGTCCTAGCTGCTGAATAAACTGCTTAAAAGCCATCCCGTACCCTACAAAGAATAGTTGGCACTTTAGTGAAAACCGTTTTCAAATCCGTTTATTTCAATCCGAAATAGACGCAAATGATACTGTTCTGTTACTTAGTGGGCCATGCTTTATTTGACCGGTATAATGCAAACGATGCAAACGTCCGCCATAATTTTTATAAAAATAGCTGGCGTCGGTGGTGTATTGGTAAGCGTGACTGCTACTGCTGGGTCTGGGTTCAATCCCAGTCGACATCGGTGGTTTTTCTGAGGCGAAAAATCTGGTCCGTCTTTCTTCGTTGGTCCCGGCTCATAGTCATGAGTCGTTAGGTAGGGTCCAGGTAGTGTAGTCGTCTTTCTGGCGTCGATGATTGTCATCATGTGAGGAAATAGGCCGATGGAAAATAAAGTTTTTAATTTAACCTTAAATTCTTTACATGCACGAGTGATCTTTATATTATTTATAATATTATTTCTAGAATACTTTTTCAAATGGACGTAAGTAACATTTGGACAAAAATGAGAATATCAGCAATGAAATTTTTTGAGTTTATTGTTATTCCTATTTGAAAACTGGACATGTTTATCCCAATCAAATTCCACTCAATGACACATTGGTAAAAGATATTACATCACTGTTCTTTAAAATTACACTAGGAGTGAAAACTCTAGTTTAATTTAGAAAAATGTTTCTTACAACGGTCTGCAATAGAAAACGATAATACGTCATTTTGATAAGATGATAGATGGCATGTGACTTGCGTCAAAATGATACGTTATTCTGCGAATGAGAATGTTGATACGTCGAAATGTTACGTCAAGTTGTCATATTTCACGCAGATACGTCGAACTTATCAAAATTATCGTATTAATTTTTTCAGCAACAAAACGTTGTAAAATATCTTTGCTAAAAAAATCAATGTTTACTAAAACAAATCTAAATTTTTAACCTTGTGGTATAAAGTATTTTACTAACGCGTCGTTAAGGGGCATTCAAATTATATAACAATGATTCGCAAGTTACTTTTCAACACAAGCGGTGTATGTACACTATTCCCAAAAAGTGCAAAAGTGATTTTACACCGTTTTGTAAAAAGTTAGATAAAACGTTCAGAAATAATCCAATCAGAAAGTTCAACAAATATGGGAATATATACATGATTTTTTAATGACATGCCATGAACAACGCGTTTGTTTACATTTTGTTACTTACGTCCTTGAGATTTGTCTAAGTACTTGAGATCTGACAAATATGTGTCGCAGTTGCGGTCTTAAGGCAACTTAAGCACAAAATGTAGCTAAATATTCTGAAAAATTGCCAAATCTTCGCAGATCAACGCGATTTCTTCATCGATATTTAAACCGCATATCTGAAGTAACGGAAATGTCCATTAATCTGAGTAATAGCGTAGTTTAGGATCAAATTTCCAATCTTCATGGTTAATATTCAAAATCTATTGCCCTAAATTGGAAAGTCGTCAGCATAATAAATGGATCATAGCTGTTATTTTAAGTTTTTTTTGTTGATCATTGATAATTTATTTCTGGTATATTTCTAAAAATTTTACATATTCAAATGCACTATTCGTCGAGTCCCTCATATGTCAGTTTTGCAAAAAAGATGTTACTGGGTATCTTCATTCATTTTGTCTGTTTTATACACTCGTAATTTCATCACGATAATCGTACATACTTTATACTTCGTTTAAAGTATGTACACGAAACATGTATGGCTTAATTGACACTTTTCTCTGCTTTTTTATTATTTTTCAGTCTTCATCGCTCTGTTATTCTACTTTCTCGTTTCAAATATTTAACTATATAGAAGTTATTATCATTTATATATTATTTCTATAATAAACTAATCACTGTGCACTTACTCACGTTTGACCCATTTTTAACCGTTCCATCCTTTAAAAAACCATAAAAAATATTCACGATTATATTGTTAGAAAACAAAAACCTATATTAACAATCCATTGCATTTCGACTAACAGATATTGACGCCTTCTTATTCGAGGGTGATTCATAGAGCGATAATGATGTTTATTTATAACCGTATTTTCAAATCTACTCATCGACAGTGAACATATCCGTAAATGACCACAAAGAGCAGTCAAATGACTCTTTTTCAGATGATTTCTAAAGGATCGGTACGATTTGAAGGCGCGCTCACATTTTTCGAATGCACACACAGAAGAAACAAAGTACCCAAAATTAAGTTCACATCACCCAACTCTGGAGTTCCGTGCGGGAAGCCAAATTTTAATTTATGCCATAGTACTCAAATTTGAGTAACTGTATCCAACGTTTATGGTGGGTAAATTTAACCTAATGCAATAAAACTTGTAAAAACCAAAAAATTGGCACTTTTCCGCACGGTTAGTTAGCAAATGTTATACAACATTTAAAATAAAGTGCCTTTTCCGTGATAATAGAATAAAAACATAAATTTTATTAAAAATTTTAAGGATTTTGTTTGTTTCTTAATTTCTGCGATTTTTAACAATAACGGCTAGTAGTAGAGTATGAAAACGATTTCCATTTTTACTCAAAAATGATTTGTCACTGAAGTACTCACCCATTGAGCAATCTTAACCTAATGATCAGAATCAAATTTACCCATCTCTCTAGTTCAACAACAGTACTCAATTTTAAGTTTTAAAATACTCAAGTTTAGGTACTTTGTTTCTTCCGTGAAGAAACAATAGGGTTCACGAGAATGAAAACTGAGCGTGCACTAGTTCAGGTTTTCATGATTTTCACCCAAAAAACATGAACTAGTTCCCGATTACGTGATTCAGTTCACGGGGTATTTTTGCTCGTTCTCGAATTCATGAATCATGACTGCTGTTCACGGATCCAGTAACGGATTTTTTTTCGTGTGGGCAGTGGCGGTGACAGCTTTTTGATTAGGTATATCATGACAAGCTGAGCGGTGATGCTGAATTCTGTTGAGATCATGTAAATTTCAAGCGTTTACACAGAAAAAAGAAACATGAATTTTCCACGTTATTTAACGTTTGCATTAAAAAAAAATGACAAAAATTGACGATTTTTCATGGGTTTACCTTCACCCGCACTGATGAAACTACCCATGCAGCATCAATCATAGTAACCCATGAGTCAGTAGACAAAATTTAACAGCTCTATCAGTCGAACTCTAACCGTGATGGCAAAAACAGTGAAGTAACTCCGTTCAGAAGTGTGCCGGAATGTCGGTTCAACCGGCCAAACAGTGAAAAAGTATTATACATGAACATGGCACACATGAACATACATGTCAGGAGCGGCAGGCAATGACGCAGCGGCAGTGGCTGAATAAGATGGTCAGATCGATTTTACCGGCGAATCGCGACGTGGCGGTGGTGATGGACGATGAGATCTATCTCACCCTGGATGGCAGCGACACTTCGTATTTTACTTCCCCCACGAAGGAAGTGAGATTTGAGGTGAAGTTCATTTCACACACCAAGTTCCCCAAGAAGGTGCTGCTGTTTCTGTCAATCAGCGAAAAGGGGATAGAAATTAGAAGAAAAATTAGCATCTTCCATTTAATTCCAACTACCTTTGCTTATCTTCGACAGATACGCGTATTTCGTCCACAATGTGCAGACTTCTTCAGTGTCTCGTACTAATAACTCGAGTCGAGTCGTACTAATAATAACGAGTCGAGTTATTAGTACGAGACACTGAAGAAGTCTGCACATTGTGGACGAAATACGCGTATCTGTCGAAGATAAGCAAAGGTAGTTGGAATTAAATGGAAGATACTAATTTTTCTTCTAATTTCTAGTTACAGGTATTCCACTAAACAGCTCAAACCCTCTAGGAAAAGGGGATGTCAAAGCCGCTGTTCTTTCGCTTCGGACTGGCCGTGAACGGGGAAATTTATAGTACAAAATGCCTGCTGGAAGTTGCGTCGTTCATCAAGAAATACCATAAGAGCGAAGACGCGTTGTTCTGGCCGAATCTGGCATCGGGCCACTACTTGAAGCGATCGCTGGAGGAGATGAAGCGGCTGAATATCGATGTGCTCCCAAGTCGGCGAACCCGCCCAACGTCCTCCAGCTGCGTCCCATCCTGCATTTCTGGGCCAACCTAAAGCGTAAGATCTACTCCAACAATTTTGTCGTGAAACTGAGGAGGAATTGATAAATGAAACGAAGAAAGAACTCGAAAACATGCCTACATGCATGTTTTCGTCCGCCATGGCGAATGTTCCGGTTAACTGCCGGAAGGCCGATCGCAAGGGCGTAGAATTTTTTTGCAAGTTAGCTTAAATAATTACCTTCCATGGGAAATTTATCAAAAGCAATTATCTGTTCAGGTTTTAGCTTTTTTTATCACCATCCGAAAAAGTCCATTTTTTTTAATGCAAACATTAATGCACTTAAAGGGAGTCAAATTTCGCAGAAAATTATGGGAATTTCATGTTAATTTAAGCCAGATAACGCCTGAATTTAGGCTGTTGTACGAAAGATTGCAAACATTGTTGGGTGGCGCATGAAAGATTTCAAAGAATTTCATTGTTTACACACTACCAAAATGTCGTGGAAATTTCTGTCCGCTGAGATCGACACATTCAAGCGTCCTTTAGCACATAAGAACGAGTTGAAAAAGATGAGAAAAAATTTTAGTCAAACACGTCATTCGTCGAATTGCGTATGTGTTTGTTTCAGGAGACACAATTTTACACGAAATCTTTCTTTATGTTCCCCGACTATTTAGAAATATGAATTACGTCTTGTGGAAAATTTATAATTTATAAGTGCGTACGCCTCCTTTGCTTTGGAATTAAACGAGGGGAAATTTTACGAGCTTTTTCAAATTAATTATTTTTATTTTTGTGTGTTACGATTGCAAACATGAATTTAGGTAAGAATATTATATTAAATGTGATACATAGGTTTACATGAACTTACTATTCACGGTATTTTCTATGGAAAAATACGTTCAACGATTAATTATGTCGACGAGTTTTCAGTGATGGTTTAAATTACATCTTAAGTGATTTTCATATTTTTTTCTGTGAAGTTATCATACACAATAAGAAAATATTAATGTTACACTAGACGTTAATCATCTTTGACAAAAGTAAAAGAACGTAAACAAAGATTTCATGTAAAATTGTGTGAATTCGATTGAATTTATTTTACAGTCTCTATCAACTTATTTTTCTGTTGTACTTGTGTTTCTGACGCTTGCATGTGTCGGTCTCAGGGTACCGACATTTACATGACTTTTCGTTAGTGTGTATGAATATTGAACAAAATTGAACATTGAAATCCATTGCTCCCTACTAGTGAACGCCATCTGCTAATGACCGTCTCGCTGATGGACAACGTGAGTAATAATAAGTCATCTCCTCCGCCCGTACGTGGGTACGAGCGGTCATCAACACCCGGTCATCGATCCATGTGGGATCAGGTGAGAGTACGCGTCGTGCTGATGAGAAGTGCAAAAATCGATAATGAATATCGAAAGTGATGCGGAATCATTAATCATCGATTGTTTATTACGCCGAGGCACTACAGTGCTACAGATACAGCGACCCGACTCTTCGACTGTCTCAGACGTGACGTGAGAAAAAACGTCATTTTCACCGCAATATTGATGACCACCATCAGACAAACGCACGGTGACGGTGGAACGGAAAGTTTGTTTTTCGCTCCGGGTGTAATCTTTCACAAGTGCGTGACGAAATGGAGAGACGTAGAAACTTGTTTTCGCAATGCTTTCTACATCGGCTGCACGGTGATCAACGGGTGGAAGTCAATGGCAATGGCTGGATCGGTTGAAATTCTTGTCGTAAAAAGTGGTTAGAATGACAATGTAGGTATGTAGCTGAGCATTTTGTCCGATTCTCTAATGATCGAAACACCGTGACTTGCTAGCACATCCGCCAATGCAAGGAATCCAGGTGCGATGTTTGCCCTGCTTGCTGTGCCCAGTTGAGAGTTTCGCTAGAAAAAGGTCCATTATCGGTTTTCACATTGTCGGCAATCTCGTCAAACGCGTTGCGATGGAAACGAAACACTCTACTATAGGTGCGCGATGGTGTTATTGATATCACGTACGGTTTTGCACGCTCATGGAGGTATTGGAGAGTTGGATGTCTGTCATGCTGGCAATTTTCTTGGAATCTCGTTCGATATGCACAGCTGAAATCGTGTTGGGTTTTCACAAGATTGTTGATGTATGTATGTATAGCATACATACATATTTTTGTGAATTACTCTTTTGGTACTCGATCGCATAAACTTTATTGGGCCACGTATTATTTCCCGAAGGAAGGAAAGCGTCAAAACTCGCCAGAACCTCGCACAATATATAAATTCTGGGCGATTATGAAGGGCAAGCCTAATCAAGGGTTACATACAGTATGGGCAATACATAACGCAGAAAACAACGTCTTTCTTCTAAATTATGTACTTTTTCTGGATTCTTACATTTTAGAAGTCACGCAATCACTCGATTATTTTCTCTTCAATCTTTTTTTCACTGAGATACTGACGGACATACTGGGGCAAATTATGATAATTTCATGCCGAACTTAACATTGAAAAGAACTGGACCATTATAAAGCAAAATCTTCATAAACACTCTTAAGGACTCAACAAAGTCAACACATGAAGAAAACAGAAACAGAAAGAGTCGAGTCTAATGTTGTACAAAACTTTTTTTTGTTTGTCTTTAGAGTCACCTTACACTTAGCCTCCTGGACAGGTATGTCATCTTTGTACAAAACCTGATGGGTACAACTTGATAGGCAAAAGTTCGGATATTCGAATTCGGAAGCGAAATTGAACATAGTAAAGGTTGGCCTCACGAAGTTTACTTGTTTCACCTGCATTTCATTGCTTTTCCTGGAAGTTTGATGACAATTGGACGAAAGGCAAAATGTTTTCGAATAATTTTATGTGACACAATTTTATCGTTGACACCCTTTAGTATAAAGTCAAGCTTGAAAAGAAATGAAATTAAACTCAAACTCCGCGAACCATGGAGCAGGGGGGTTGCGGCCCATAGATTAAGAAAGGGTGCTTTTCATGACACTCGTTTCCGAACAACTTTCAATATTTTCCACTCCTGATCTCACATTTAAATATTTGTCTTTTCGAATGATAATCGTTAATTCTCAAGTTTTAGTTTTTCGGTTTTTTTTCATATTTTCTTTTCTGTCTACACTGATCCGAAACGTCATTATTCAATAGAACCTGTCGAATGATATCTGCAACTGCAACGGATGTCTGACATTCAACATTCAGGAGTTGTTTCTCTTTCTGCCGGATGAAAATTGATACGAAAAGCGGACAGACCTTGAGTTGAAGAAAGTACTGCTCTCAGCCGAATATTTGTCATCTTATATTTAAGTGAATATAGCTACATAATATACATGAAAAACGATTTAAAAAAAATGATCTCGGTATTTATATTTCCAGTGATGTCGTAAGGCATCGATATGTCAAAAAAGTTATTCTAGCTGTTTAACCCAACATTAAAATTTGCTGTCAAATTTCGGTTTTTAGAGAATCAGAGGAACTTTGTTGTGTAAACTTGTTCAAACATATTTTGTTTAATTAAGGAAAATATAGGTAAAGTTACGGATACAATGACGATCTTGATCATTCAAACTGTCCTTGAGTTCAAATCTTGACGTTGTACATGGCCGACAAGGAGATTTTGAGTGTTTTGACCGTACTTCTTAGTTGTAAAAGCTACAAGAAAAATCTTTACACCTTTGCAGAAATATTACAGTACTCTCAGATTATCGACGCTACTCCAAACTATTCTTGAGTTCAAATCTTGGTATTTTGAATGATCAACAAGGAAATTTACGAGGTCTACATCGTTATTATGAGTTGGCAAAGCTTAAGGGGACATCATAACACTGTGATAGACATGTTTTAGTATATCTAGAATACCTAAGGTACTTCAAAATATCCTTGAGTTCAGATCTTGACGTTTTACTTGATCAACTAGGCTATACACGATGTCTTTATCGTACTCATGAGAGATTTTCACAAATTTTTGTCTTGAATTTATTATTTAATTTAAGAACTATGAAAATTTGAACAATCACTTCTCTTGTTTAATTTTAAAAAAAGAAGTAAAAAGCAGAAACATATCATCAAACTATCACTACTAAACGCCAAGACATGTATAGTTAAATGGGTCGTTGTCACTCAAACATCGCTATTAGAACTGGTACACGCAGAAATAAGATTTGTAAATACAATCATACTGTAGTTTGATTTAACCGGAATTTTACGAAAAATTAGGGTCAAATGTTTTAGTGTACTAGTGATATTAGTGTGTTAAGTATGATTAGTTCGAGGCCAAATCATACTTATACTCACTTGGGGAGTGTTAGTGTGATTTGTCCATATGCCAAAAATGGGATAGAAGTGTCTTTGTTTTTTTGTTCAAAGTATTTACCACTTTTTCGGGAAAGAAACCGCCATTTTGGGTTCCAAAATAGCATCAGACAGCAGTTTTCAGCCTTAATTGGCCGTTTTTCATCCAAAAATTTCCATATTGCTGGCTGGTATTTCTCACTTTTTACGCAACAGGAGCCGCCATCTTTAAGATGGCGTCAGAAATCGATTTTCCGCCTGTATACGGCTTTCAGGTGGGCACCTGAACAATTTTCTCGAAGACGGCATCTACCTTGATGACCAGGATATTGATATATAGCGTCTACAAGATATTCATAAGTACAATAAGGCCGCGTAGTGGGCCAATTCTGGACTAGTATCCATCAACCGGATGGTCTTGACTTACTGAACAACTTAGCTCAAAACAATAACTTTCCATAAGGCCAGGATCGGAACGGATCGTACGGAATCAAATTGCACAATTTTTTAATGGCTGTAACTTTTTACCCGTTGTATTGTTCTTGTGCCAATACTCGAAAGAGGTTTTGTAGTGGTACAAGGGTAAGGAGGTCAATTTCGTGCCGAAGCATCTCAACACCCCGAACGCACCGAAACTGTTGCCAACTGAAAAGCATTGGGCCATCATGAAGCAGGCACTTCGGAAGCATCCTAAGGAAGTGAAACCGTAGGAATGTAGAAAAAATGGATTGCCACGCAAAAAAAAAATTGTTCCAAATGTTGTACAGGACCTTATGAGTAGTGTAAAGAAGAATAAGGTTCGTGTATATGGATAAGGAATTTAAATTGAATAAAATAAATATGGGAAAATCTTCATAACATGTTTAATTTTACTCCCTGAAAGTTTGAAAAGGATTGCTTGAACGGGCGAAATTTGCCAAATATTTGTGTGTGTCGCAATTTGATTCCGTACACCCTTTACTGGGCCAATCCCGGACAGATAAGACCATCAAGAGCCACCATGTATCTATAAGGTGTAAATTTAATAAAAAAATCACTTTTAAATTATATTAATTTCATCATTTCTCCATCCTCCAGAAATTTCACACAAAAAAAAAACAGTGAGTCTCAGAATTTTGTCAAAATTGATATATAAAAAAATAGACATGTTTTATTTATTCATCTCTCTAATTTTTTAAAAAAATGCCGCTTTTTTATAAATCACTAGTCTTATATGTTTTGTGTGTGTGAATGTGGTTGAGTGTGTGTGTGTGTGAGTGATTTTTTTTAAATTAAAAACGTGTAGTTAAAAAATTGTAATTTGAAGTTCTAGATATAAGAAAACCGTTGTTCCTTATGCTTTGTTCAACATTTCCACCCCAATTTCCCCATCTTTAAAATTGTTATTCTTTTTAACTTTGAGACGACCGCGAGAAATCGGTTCTATCCCCTTAACCTTAGTTCTAAGATAACTGATGTATATCAACATGAAAACTTGGCTCTGTAAAGTTGATTCGATTGAGCCTGTACAAATAAATGAATTCGTATAAAAAAAATTATATGTTAACAAGGAAGAACTATACGAATTATGATGAAACATTTAGGGACTCACTATAATTTTTATTGTTCAGTAGACCAAGGCCTTTTGGATGGTAAATTTAAAAGTTCAGAATGTTCTCACAACGCGGCGCTAGTGTGCATATAAACACACTTTATAGCCTGAATTTCGTGATCCTTGACATATATCCGCTACGTGGCGCTAGTGTACAGGTGAAGTTTGTGTATTACCTGTATTATGAGATCTAGATCGTCTGTTTTCAGGAAAGTTAGTTGTAAAATTGCAACGTCTCAACAGTTCAGAATTTTTTCACTCCGTGACGCTAGTGTGCAGGTTAACTTAATGTATAATCAGGATTTAGAGATTATTGACACATCTTCGAAAAAGACATTCGAGAGATCCGGGCTTTTTGAGTGGTGTACACATTAGTTAAGAATTCGTCCGCTATTGACGCTAGTGTTAATCTGGAATCTTTGTCATATCTGTATTTTGATATCAAGATTGTGTAGCAATTCATTGTTTTCAGGAAATTTTTAACTTGTTTCTGGAACTGCCATTATGTAACAGGTTCCCGTGGGGCCTAGAGTGGCCATGAACATGTTTAGAGAGTATCCCTGGAAAAAAGGGTATCAAAATTTAAAAAATTTCTCCAGTAGGATATTTCTCAACGTTTTGTGGCCATCTAATGATTTGTCATCGAACCGGTCAATCCGGAACAAATTCCTGTGGGGCATTGAGTGACCATGAACATTTTCAGTAAAAAAACCATGACAATGCAGTTTTCAAAATTCATGAAATATAGGATATTTCTCAACGTTTTGTGGCCAGTTTTGTTCATGGCCGCTCGAGGCCTCACGGGAACCTGTTTCGGGATGACCATTTCGAGGACAAATCATCAGATAGGCACAAAATCTTCAGGAATATCCTACTGGCGAAATTTCATGAATTTCGATGCCCATATTGCCAGCGCTTCTACTGAAAATATTCATGGCCACACGAGGCCCCAGAAAACCTGTTACAGAATGGCCGTTGCAGGAACATGTCGGCATATGGCCCACAATGGCATGAAAATAGTTTTTAGGAATTATTCCGAAGATTTTGACATCCATTCCCGGAAATTTTATTGATGTTTCTGAATAGTGCCTCTGTACCGGACCGCAGCCACGGTAACCCAGATTCACGGGAACCAGATGAGTTCAAATGGTCATTGCTGATAATGTCCCAGATGCGAATGAGTTTTTGAATCTAACGGTGCCAAAAGAATTAAAATCGGTCTAAAATCGCCAGAGTTATAATCGTTTGAATTTGGTGGGTACCCGGGAACCCTGTCGATCAGTTAGAGGTGTTTTCTTGTCGAACACATAAGGGTTAAGAAAACTTCAGAGAACTACATGGAAGTTCTTCAGAGAACTACTTGGAAGTTCTTCATAGAACTTCATAGAAATTCTTTAGAGAAGTTTATGGAAGTTCTGCAGAGAACTTCTTGGAAGTTATGCAGAGAACTAAATGGAAGTTCTGCAGTGTACTTTAGGGAAGTTCTGCAGAGAGCTTCAGAGAAGTTAAGCAGAGAACGTCAGGAAAATTTTGCAGAAAACTTCAGGGAGGTTCTGTAGAGAACTTTATGAATGTTATGCTGAGAACTTCATGGAAATTTTGCAGAGAACTTCGGAAATTTATTGCAGAGAACTTCAGGAAAACTCTGCAGAGAACTTCAGAGAAGTTTTGCAATGAACTTTAGGGAAGTTCTGCAGAGAACTTCAGGCAAGCACTTCAGAGAACATCAGGGAAGTTTTGCAGAGAACTTTAGGGAAGTGCTGAAGAGATCTTCAGGGAAGTTCTACAGAGGCTTCAGGAAAGTTATGCAGAGAACTTCATGGAAAATTTGCAGAGAACTTCTGAAAATTTTTGCAGAGAATTTCAGGGAAGTTTTTGCAGAGAAAGTTATGCAGAATACATCAGAAAAGTCAGAACATCACGGAGCTTCTGCAGAGAACTTCAGGGAAGTTCTGCTGAGAGCTTCAGGGATACTCTGGAGAGAAGTTCATGGAAGTTCTGCAGAGAACTTTAGGGAAGTTCTGCAGAGATTTTCAGTGAAGTTCTTCAGAGAACTTCAGGAAAGTTATGCAAAGAACTTCATAGAATATCTGCAGAGAACTTCTGGAAAATTTTGCAGAGAATTTCAGGGAAGTTTTTGCAGAGAACTTTAGGAAAGTTGTGCAGAGAACATCAGGGTAGTTCTGCAGAGAACATCAGGGAAGTTCTGCAAAGAATTTCAAGGAAGTTCTGCACAGAGCTCCAGAGATAGTCTGGAGAGAAGTTAATTTAAGTTCCTCTGAGAACTCGAGGGATATTCTGCAACGAATTTCATGGAGGTTCATGGAAGTTTCTCAGAGAACTTCATGGAAGTTCTGCAGAGATTTTCAGTGAAGTTCTGCAGAGAACTTCAGGAAAGTTATGCAAAGAACTTCATAGAATATCTGCAGAGAACTTCTGTAAAATTTTGCAGAGAATTTCAGGGAAGTTTTTGCAGAGAACTTTAGGAAAGTTGTGCAGACAACATCAGGGTAGTTCTGCAGAGAACATCAGGGAAGTTCTGCAAAGAACTTCAAGGAAGTTCTGCACAGAGCTTCAGAGATAGTCTGGAGAAAAGTTCATGGAAGTTTTTCAGAGAACTTCATGGAAGTTCTGCAGAGAATTTGAGGGAAGTCGTGCAGAGAACATCAGGAAAGTTCTGCAAAAAACTTCTTAGAATATCTGCAGAGAACTTCTGGAAAATTTTGCAGAGAATTTCAGGGAAGTTTTTGCAGATAATTTTAGGGAAGTTGTGCAGAGAACACCAGGAAAGTTATGCAGTGAACTTCATTAAATATCTGCAGAGAACTTCCGGAAAATTTTGCAGAGAATTTCAGGTAAGTTTTTGCAGAGAATTTCAGGTAAGTTTTTGCAGAGAACTTAAGGAAAGTTGTGCAGATAGTTTCAGGAAAGTTCTTCAGAGAACATCAGGGAAGTTCTGCAAAGAACTTCAGGGAAGTTCTGCACAGAGCTTCAGGGATATTCTGGAGAGAATTTAATTTAAGTTCCTCAGAGAACTCGAGGGATATTCTGCAGCGAATTTCATGGAGGTTCTGCAGAGAACTTCAGGAAAGTTTTACAGAGAACTTTGGGAAAATTTTGCAGAGAACTTTAGGATTTTTGTCAGAGAACTTCAGAGAGGTTCTGCAAAGAACTTCCTGAACGTTATGCTGAGAACGCCATGGAAGTTCTGCAGAGAACTTCAGGAAAATTTTGCAGAGAACTTCAGAGAAGTTCTGCAGAATACTTCAGGGAAGTTTTGCAAAGAACTTTAGGGAAGTTCTACAGAGATTATCAGGAAAGTTCGTCAGAGAACATCAGGGACATTCTGCAGAGAAGTTTATGGAAGTTTTGCAGAGAAGTTCATGGACGTTTTGCAGAGAACTACAGTAGACAAGTAGACATCAACAGACCAAGTTTACGTCCTTATGATGTGTATTAGAAAAAAAATCCCATAAGAAACCTCAAGACACAAAAATAAATAAGTAAAAATAAAATAATTAAAGCTATACACTATCTTAACTACGTGCATCAATTGTTCTAAAAACGGTAGAAAATCTTCGACGGAGTGCGTTCCGCGTCAGATGGAAATCGAAATGGACGCCACCCTATTGAACGTTCGCTGCAACCCGTGAATAGCGCTTTTCCACCCATAGTTGGTGCGGCGAAAAGGAAGCCTGAGCATGGAGTTGTGACGCATTGGCCTTGGTTGGACGTTGATGCTAATTTGTTGAAGGATCCTTCCGCAGTCGATTCTTAAAGCTCTACAGACATCTCTACGGACCCGCAGACTCTCCATGTCGACCAACTGACACCGATTTTCGTAGCTAGGAAGACGAAAAGGGTCGCTCCAAGGAAGTTCACGAAGTGGGAACCGAAGAAAACGGCGTTGAATAGATTCGATTAGCTCGGCGCCATTATCATAGCATGGACTCCAGTGTCGAACGAATGAGAGAATAATAGAGCGATTTTAGGCAGTGAATGTCGCAGAAGTTCTTCGCAACCTTCAATAAAAAAACCGAGTGTCCTTGAAGCTTTGTCAACAGCATACGATAAATGTTGCGTGTACGTCAGTTTCGAATCCAGCTGAACACCTAGGTCTTTAACACACTGCGTTCGTTCGATGGTCGTACCGAGAAGATGGTAGTTGAACAGAATTGGTTGTTTCTGACGTGACGAAGGTTATCACTGAGCACTTGGCCGGGTTGACCACCAACCGATTTAGAGTACACCAATCAGCAAAGGCATCAACCTGCACTTGGAGGAAATGGCAATTGGCGGTTGAACAAATTCGCATAAAGATTTTCAGGTAATCAGCAAACGACAGGCGGGGCCCTCCGATAACATATTGTACGTCGTTGAAGTATAAAAGAAATATCAACGGTCCCAAATGGCTATCCTGCGGTATCTCGGACGTGGCGCAGAAACTCCTTGAACGAAGGTCATCCAAGGCAACTGTCAATTGACGCCTTGGGACATATGATCGAAACCATCTTAAAGATTACAGAGAACTTTAGGAAAGTTGTGCAGAGAGCATCAGGAAAGTTCTGCAGAGAACTTCCGGAAATTTTTGCAGAGAATTTCAGGGAAGTTCTGCAAATAATTTCAGGGAAGTTCTGCACATAGCTTCAGGGATATTCTGGAGAGAAGTTCATGGAAGTTTCTCGGAGAACTTCAGGGATATTCTGCAGAGAACTTCACGGAAGTTCGGCAGAGAACTTCAGGAATCTTTGGGAAAATTTTGCAGAGAACTTTAAGGAATTTTTTGCACAGAACTTCAAGGAAGGTCTGCAGAAAACTTTAGGGAAGTTTTGCAAAGAACTTTAGGGAAGTTCTACAGAGATTATCAGGAAAGTTCTTCAGAGAACATCAGGGAAGTTCTGCAGAGTGATTCAGGGATATACTGCAGAGAAGTTTATGGAAGTTTTGTATAGAAGTTCATGGGAGTTCTGCAGAGAACTTCAGGGAGTTCTGCAGAGAACTTCATGGAAGTTCTATAGATAATTTCAGGGAAGTTTTTCAGAGAATTAAAGGGATATTCTGCAGAAAAGTTTATGAAAGTTCTGCAGAGAACTCCAGGAAATTTATGCGGTGAACTTCATTAAATATCTGCAGAGAACTTCCGGATAATTTTGCAGAGAACTTCAGGGAAGTTTTTGCAGAGAACTTTAGGAAAGTTGTGCATAGAACATCAGGGAAGTTCTGCAGAGAACATCAGGGAAGTTCTGCAAAGAAATTCAGGGAAGTTCTGCACATAGCATCAAGGATAGTCAAGAGAGAAGTTCATGGAAATTTCTCCGAAAACTTCTGGAAAATTCTGCAGAGAACTTTAGAAATTTTTTGTAGTGAACTTCAGGGAGGTTCTGTAAAGGACTTCCTGAAAGTTATGCTGAGAACGCCATAGAAGTTCTGCAAAAAATTTCAGGGAAGTTTTGCAAAGAACGTTAGGGAAGTTCTACGGAGAACTTCAGGGAAGTCCTTCAGAGAATATCGAGGAAGTTCTGCAGAGAACTTCAGGGATGTTCTGCAGAGATTTTTAGGGAAGTTCTGCAGAGAACTTCAGGGAAGCTCTACAGAGAACTTCAGGAAAGTTATGTGGAGAACTTCTGGAAAATTTGGCAGAGAGCTTCAGGGAAGTTCTGCAGAGAGTTTCAGGGAATTTCTGTAGAGAACTTCATTATAGTACTGCAAATAACTTCAAAGATATTCTGCTGAAAACTTCATGGAAGTTTTGCAGAAACTTTAGGAAAATTTTGCAGAAAACCTCAGGGAGGTTCTGTAGAAAACTTCATGAAAGTTATGCTGAGAGCTTCATAAAAATTCTGCAGAGAACTTGGGATTTTTTTGCAGCGAACTTCATGAAAACTCTGCAGAAAATTTCAGAGAAGTTTTGCAATGAACTTTAGGGAAGTTTTGAAAAGAGCTTTAGGAGCATTCTGCTGAGAGCTTCAGGGAAGTTCTGTAGAGAACTTCAGGGGCATTCTGCAGAGAATTTCAGGAAATTTCTGCAGAGAACTTCATTATAGTTCTGCAGATAATTTCAGGAATATCCTGCTGAGAACTTCATGGAAGTTCTGCAGAAAACTTCCAGAAAATTTTGCAGAAAACTTCAAGGAGGTTCTGTAGAGAACTGCATGAAAGTTATGTTGAGAACTTCATGAAAATTTTGCAAAGAACTTCGGAAATTTTTCGCTGAGAACTTCATGGAAGTTCGGCAGAGAACTTCAAGAAAGTGCTACAGAGAACTTTGGGAAAATTTTACAGAGAACTTTAGGAAATTTTTGCACAGAACTTCAGGGAAGGTCTCCAGAAAACTTTGGGGAAGTTTTGCAAAGAACTTTATGGAAGTTCTACAGAGATTATCAGGAAAGTTCTTCAGAGAACATCAGGGAAGTTCTGCAGAGTGATTCAGGGATATTCTTTAGAGAAGTTTATGGAAGTTTTGCATAGAAGTTGATAGAAGCTTCATGGGAGTTCTGCAGAAAACTTCATGGAAGTTCTACAGAGAATTTCAAGGATATTCTGCAGAAAAATTTATGGAAGTTCTGCAGAGAACTTCAAGGAAGTTCTGCAGAGAACTTCAGGAAAGTTGTGCAGTGAACTTCATTAAATATCTGCAGAGAACTTCCGGAAAATTTTGCAGAGAACTTCAGGGAAGTTCTGCAGAGAAATTCATGAAAGTTATGCTGAGAATGCCATGGCAGTTCTGCAGAGAACTTTAGGGAAGTTCTGCAGAGTACTTCATGGAAGTTCTACAGAGAACTTCAGGGATGTTTTGCAGAGAATTTCAGGAATATTCTGCAGAAAAGTTTATGGAAGTTCTGCAGAGAACTTCAGGGAAGTTCTGCGGAGAACTCCAGGAAAGTTATGCAGTGAACTTCATTAAATATCTGCAGAGAACTTCCGGAAAATTTTGCAGATTACTTTAGGGAAGATCTGCAGAGAAATTAATTTAAGTTATGCTGAGAACGCCATGGAAGTTCTGCAGAGAACTTTAGGGAAGTTTTGCAGAGAACTTAAGGAAAATTTTACAGAGAACTTTTTGCTGTTATTTCGATCCTAGCCTCACGTTTTGATTTTAGGCAACGATAGTCACAATGTGAGTAGGGTTTGGAATTGTTGTTGGCATAGAAGGATCTCAAGTAATAAGAATACAAGTGCTTCTAGAATACTTAGTTGAGAGCAAGTGAGAAGAACCTGTAGACAAGACTGTTAAAGCCAGTTTGCAGAAAACATTGGCTGAGACCATGGAGAAAAAAAAAGAATAATATGCGCATAGTAATGAGGAATAAAATTTTAATAATTGTCCATGCATATTAAAGTATGCATCAAAATGATCTCGCAAAAGGCGGCATTAGCTTTCTGCATGCAGAAATAGCCTACAAACCACCAAGCTTGAAAACTGCCGATCCACCTGAAATGCAAGCAGATAACGAACCTGCATTCTGTGGCGAGGCAAAGTTGTGCGAAAACAAAAAAGGGAAAAATGAAAGTGGTCCTCACACTTTGTCCCTCCCCCGTGTCACTCTCACTATGGAAGATCCACGAACAGTCGTGGATCGGCAGCGAGCGTGATAAAGCTCAACTTCTCAACCATCGGCGATGCAATCAACAGCCACAGCAGGATTAAGTAGTTTGACCAGTTTTTAGCATTACACCCATACAGCCATGAGCAACAATTTCATAAATGTCGTCCCTTGCGGTTGGCATGTGGCATAGACATTTGTCAGCACGGGCAACAATGTACTGCGTGTACTTGTTGGGTTGATGAATATTCAAAGTTGGTTGACTGCCGGTGGCAAGACGTCGGGAATTTATTTTCCAAGTTTAGTATTAAACTTGACGACTAATAATACCAATCAATTGCGGAGAATGACCTGCCGTCCAGTGGATCTTGAAGACGCAGCCAAGTTAGATTTTGAACGCACTTGAACCATGGTCGTTGTGAATCAATCGATACGTACGAAAGAATCCGATCGGAACCGGTCTTGCCGGATTGAAAATGTGAAGGTCATCGCCAAGAGTTAACTCAATCCTTACCTGCTATCGGTGATAAGACGATCCCGATCCACAGTATCATCCATGGGAGCCATTGGTGTTTGCAGTGGACTGCCACAGCACGGCTGCCCACCGATGACGTCATTTTCTTCAGGCTGCTCAACAGCTTCGCGCTTTATTCACCACTAACGAAGCCGTGGTGAATTTTCAATTCGTTGCTTATTCCTACAACACGCATACATTCACACTCACTTTGCCTTTGCACGTGTGGCTCACTACTGAGATCATATGGTCAAGATGTGATCTCTCTTGCGTACGCCACAAATTCACTTTTCGCATTTACAACTCTTTATTCGGAACTGTTGAATTTTAATACACTACGCACGTTGTCCACTTTGGTCGGACCCTTACACAATTAAACTTCTTTTCTTCTTCTTAATTCACGCCTTCTCGGTCCGAGATGATTCGTTAATTATGAAATCTTGTTTTCTTCTTCCTACGCCGAAGCAGAAACCACACACCTTATGGTTGACTCAATATTTATGCAAAAATGGAACTTCGTTTCTTCACACTTGACGTAACTCGATTCACTCCACCTTCGCCTGCCGATTTGGGAGATTCTTTGTTTTATTTTCCGTATTTCCCCCCGCGGTCCGTTCGGTTCAGCGTGGTTTCTTCGGCCAAAACTTGGCCGCAGCCAATTAGCAACACTTCAACGAACACGACTCGGCTCTTACGTAATGACGTAGAAATTGAATTTGGCAACCGCTGAATGACAATTTCTTCTCTTTCGATTGCGACCGGTGATGTAAGGCTGCGACATTTTCTTCGTTCAATCCTACTCTGCTCAAACCGTTGAAGCTTCCTACTGTAAATGTGAATTTCTTCTTATAACTGCACGCGCAGCTGGTTTTCAGTATTCGTTTCCGCTCGGCTGGTGGGTTGAATAGTCTTTACATCCTCGCTGACCGGAATCTGTGGATGAAATAATGTTTTAATCTTTTGTGTTTGGGTTTATTGCTTCCCTCGTTCGGATGATTGCCGGTGCTTCGGATGCTGATGTGCTTGCTCTTCAGGTAGTTTGACTGGTGTTGGTCGATCATTAGGGATTTTGTTGTTGTTCTTGTTGTTCGTTGCGAGTCGGTTTGGCGGATTATAATATTATATACATTCAACTCCGACAGAGTGCTCGTGTTCAAATAAAACTAGCTTATCGAGCACCGGGAAGTGAGCAGCTAGTACGTGATTAGAATATTGTTCATTTTCTGTGTGTTAAGTAACTAAGTTTTCGGTAATGGTTTTCGTTTCCAGTTGACCACGAGATTATTCAACATGCAAATTTATGAGTTTTTGAGGCTTGAAAAAATAATAATAAAAACAAAATACTCTGGTTTTTCTCCTCACGTCCTCAACAAAGCAGTTTGATAGAATGGTATTATGTACTGTAGTTGATCCCATATTAATCTCATGTTCCTATATTCATCCTACGCCGAATTGTAAGATTAGAGGGTAACTTGGCTGGTTTCTTTTCGTAATACATAATGTTTGCTTACCTTTAATAACAATGGCAAACATCACAAAACGTTCCACACGTGCGTCCTTGGATTTCCAGTAGGATTAAATGCATGCGAGCAATATTTTTCCTATTAAGTCTAATAACGGGCTAAATTTAAGGTGCCCTGAAAATTTATATCCGTTAATTTGCTTTCAATCGACTCCAATTTCGTAAATATGAATTTTGTACGTAAAAAAACTGTCTCGTAAACTGTTTGAACCATATGGGGTGTCATCTGGAGGAATGCTATAACACCTTTTTGTACTAAGGAGTGTATCGAATATAAGCTATAAACATACATTTGCGTGGTACGCATGTGTTTGTGATGGTTTTTTATGCTCTGAACATTGAATGCTGTGCGTTTGACTGTCAGCTTTCTTTTGTTTAATTGTTTGTGCGGTTCAAATTCTGCGTTTTCAAAATGTCGCGTATTGAAAAGGAAGTGAAAATTAAGGTTATGGACACATGGCTAAGTGAGAAGGGTATTACTATGCGAAAATTGGCGAAGCGGTTTGGAATTCATCATGCGAGTGTTAAAACCATCATTAATAAGTTTGGGGAGCACTATTCTTTGGATGAGCTACCAGGAAGAGGCAGAAAACCCGGTTCTTCCAACCCAAAACTGGAGCAGAAAGTGGTATCTCTAATCATGAAGAACAAATCAATGTCAATACGTGATTTGGCCAAAACAGCAGGAACGAGTGTCGGAGTGATCCAGCGTATCTACCTGAAGACCTACAAGAAGCAGAAAATCTCGAAACAAAGTGCAGAACAGAAGAAGCGAGCAGCAACAAGGGCCCGGAAATTGTATTCGCGTCTTTTGCAGCGTCCGGATGCATGCGATTTGATGGACGATGAGACCTATGTAAAGGATGACTCAAAAACCCTTCCAGGTCCACAATACTTTACTGCCGTCGTTGGGGAGGATGTGAGCGATGCGGACAGGTCGATTCAAGTGGAGATATTCGGTCTAAAGGTACTGGTATGGCAAGCAATATGTTCCTGTGGTTTGAAGTCAACCATTTTTTACACTACCGGAACTATAAATGCGGAAATCTATCGATCTGAGTATCTCCAGAAGAGATTGTTGCCTTTATATAAGAAGCATAGTATACCTCCACTGTTTTGGCCGGATTTAGCGTCGGCTCACTATGCCAAAACCACTCTCAATTGGCTTGCGGAAAAGGGTATAGATTTTGTTTAGAAAAATATCAATCCACCATATTGCCCTCAGCTTCGACCCATCGAACGTTACTGGGCAATCGTGAAGAGGTTCTTCAAGAAGACTGGTAAGGCAGCTAGAAACATGCAGGCGTTCAAAAAAATTCGGGCTCAAGCGTCCAAAAAATGCGATGCAACATTTGTCCGGAACTTGATGAAGAGCATTCGATCCAAAGTTCGAAAATTCGTGAAGGAATAACTTAAATTTCATCCGGTCTTCATTATGTTCAAGTTTAACCTCGTACAATAAAGGATCAATATTTTGTATGAATAAAATATCGGTTTTCAACATAATTTGAAAAAAGTTTGTGGATAGCTTATTTTCGATACACTCCTTTTGCACGAAATGAATTTCGTGAAGACCAGCCAATCGCTGCTTCTCTTCAATCGTACTCATACATGTTGATGTTTTTATCATCTTGAGGTACGTTCAAACTGCACTCTATATCACAAAACGTAGCAATTGGTTGAGCGGAATGGAGAAAATAATATCATTGAGTAGAAAGTCAATAAAAACATAACATTGCCAGAAGGCAGGCAATGTTTCTAGGGACTCGAATTGCACCAAAGCATTTCATTGTAATTTTAGGTGGATTAGGTGGATTAGTAATTTTTAGGTGGATTAGTCCGACTAGCTTGAAGCAGATATTAGTCCCAGTACTGACATTGCACAGTGGACAAAAATGGATCCAACACCCCATTAATTTAGACGGCGCAGGGTAAGAGTCCTGAAAAATAGGTTATCTTATGAAAAAAAAATGACGGGAAATCGAATGGTGTTGGTTTCATTTAGGGTTGACCACAGTAACTGTCCCATTTTGCCCATTCTCCCCTTATTTTGGATCCAAAGTAGAATTATTACTTAAAAACTAAACTTAGTGTTACTATATTTAACCTAAATGCACTGTAAATTTTCAAAAATAGCTGAAGAACTGTATGAAACAAATTTTACTTTGATCGGATGCCAAAAAGTGGTCCATTTTACCCAATTTTCCCTCACACATGCATAAACTCATATACCATGTGGTTCGGAAGATTGGAGCCAGTAATATTGCTCTCTCTTGCACTGTACTTATGTAAAAATGTCCAGAGAATCGAATGATGTTGGTTTCGTTCAGGGTTGACCACAGTTAACTATCCATTTTACCCGATTTCCACTCATAACTTAATAACCTCATATACCATGCCGTGTTGAAGATCGGCGCTAGTAATATTGCTCTCTTTTGCACTGTATTTATGAAAAAATGTCCGGAGAATCGAATGGTGATAATTTTGTTTAGGGTTGACCTCAGCAAATTGACCATTTTACCCGAATTCCCCTCATAATTAAATAATCTCATTTATATCATGATGTTTTGAAGTTCCGCTCTAATAGTATTGCTCTCACTTGCACTGTTCTTATGTAAAAATGTTCGGAGAATGATGATGGTTTCGTTTAGGGTTGATCACAGTAAATTGTCTATTTTACCCGATTTCCCCTCATACTTGAAAAACTTCGTATACCATACGGTTCTGAAGATCAGCGCCAGCAATATTACTCTCACTTGCAATTTATTGTTGTAAAAATTTCCGGAAAATCGAATGGTGATGGTTTCATTTAGGGTTGACTTCAGGAAGTTGTTCATTTTACCCGAATACCCTTTATAATTTAATAATCTCACATACCATGCGGTTTTGAAGATCGCCGCTGGTAGTATTATTCTCACTTGCACTGTACTTGTAAAAAATGTCCATAGAATCGAATGATTATGGTTTCGTCTAGGGATGACCTCAGGAAATGGTCTATTTTACCCTATTTCCCCTCACACTTAAGAAAAAAACTCATATATCATGTGGTTTAAAAGATTGTGATTTTTAAATTAGATTCAATAGAAGATTTTTTGTCTCATACTTTTACGGATCTGTTAAAAGACGTCGCGCCTTATTGCCGGTGTTGCTGCTACCGCTGTCTTCAATTTTTGGTCGATTCACGCTCACCTTAAACGCATCTTCGAAGTTGGGATATGCGATTTTTCCGGTAAATGGGCAATTTACTGAGGCCAACCCTAAACGAAACTATCACCATTCGATTTTCAGGATATTTTTACGTAACTACAGTGCAAGTGAGAGCAATATTACAAGCGCTGATCTTCAAAACAGCATGATATATATGAGATAATTAAATTATGAGTGAAATTCGGGTGAAATGGTCAACTTACTGAGGTCAACCCTAAACGAAACCAACATCATTCGATTTTCTGGAAATGAGTTGAGTTTATGAAATGAGTTTATGCACGTGTGAGGGAAAATTGGGTAAAATGGATCACTTTGTGGCATCCGATCAAAGTAAAATTTGTTCTTTACAGTTCTTCAGCTCTTTTGCAAATGTACAGTGCATTTGGGTTCAATATAGTAGCACCAAGTATAGTTTTTGGGTAATAATTCTAGATTGCATGCAAAATGATGGGAGAAATGGGCAAAATGGGACATTTACTATGGTCAACCCTAAATGAAACCAACACCATTCGATTTCCCGCATTTTCCGTTAAATCTTAAATAATATAAAAAATACGGATAAACAGTTTCAGTTATGTATCTGAAGAAAACCTCTCTCTAACAATTTCTTTTTCTGACCGGCTCGTGGTCTTTTTCTGACCGGCTCGTGGTGTAGCAACAAGTATAGATCTTAAATTCCTTCCCAAACACATCTTTTGTCGAATATTTTATCCTTCGTTAACCCGGTGGAGTAAAACAAAATATTTCAAAACAAATGATCATTGATCATTATGTAGGTATAAGCTGGCTTGTGATACTTGTCGTTAAGCTTATGATTTGTTATAGATTGTAATTAAGGGCCAACTCAACATAATACCTTGTAAAATTACCCAAATGAAGGACGCATACTCATGGACGAACGTTCATCTAAAGAAACGTACGTGAAGTTGGATTATGGACAGCTTCCCGGACAAAAGATCTATACAGTGACTGGTCGCGGTGATGTCCTGAGTAAGTTCAAATTCATTTTTGCTGATAAATTCCTAATTAAAAATTTTAGTTTTATTCCAGCCGAATAGCACTCCTCCCGGCTTTGTTGAAAAAACTACATTCAAAACTGTTTTGTCCATCGACACCTCCTCTATGCATCTTTTAATCCGAAATATGTTCAAAGTGACCCACTCTATAGACGGTTGTGAAAACAAATTGATAAAACCTTTATAAGACCAGAAAGATTTTGCAAATATTCTTGTGAAAGATGTTATGACTACTTGAGGACCTCTATAAAACCTATTGGCTGCCATCAAAACCGGCATAGGGCCAATTGGCCACAGCTGTCAAACTTCACTGTGATATCGTGGTTGTTTTTTGCTTTGTTCGATTCTCTGCTCTTCTGATTCATTTGAGTTTTTTCTTCTCCAAATCATATGCATTTAAATTTATGGTGAATATTGGTACGATAAGAGCCAAAAAATAATGCGCCTCGGAAATTATGCGAGTTTACAACAACAAAATCAAAATCAAAACAAATGTGTGCGACAAACCGCGATGCACCTCTGGGTACCATAATAAAACCAAATAGATTTCTAGTGGCGTTCATCAAACATTAATAAAACGTAATATAGCTGGACGGTTCTGGCAATGTTACTTGGGTTATGATATGGTAAGGCATTTGCATCTGTGGTCCAAGAACCCTGGTTTTTTTATGACAATGGATTCCAAAATTTACCAGCAGGAGTACCTGAAAAACCGTATTATTCCGTACATTTAAACTCACAATAGACCTGTAAAGTCTTGGTCTGATTTGGCAAACTGCCACTATAATGGACAAGTAGAATAGTGGTATCGAGACAACCCCCCAACTGCCCTCAATTACGCTCAATTGAGTAATATTGGGCAATTGGCAAGCAGAAGTTGAAGTAAAGTGGAACGGTGACTCGGAATGCAATAGACGGGAAGAGATGGTGCAACGCTCAGGTTAGCCAACAAAGAGTCAAAAATATGATGAGCGGTATTTTAAAAAAAGTTTAAAAATTCATAAAAACCAGATCAGAATATTTTTTTCGATATTTTTCCTTTAAAGTGAAATTAATGACCTTTATTTTGAGTACTCAATATTTTCAACTTCATTAATAAAGTTCCGAGATAGATCCGGTTTATTGTGTCCAGATATTCATCGACTCAAGCTTTCAAATGGTTAATAAGCTGAAGATTTTAACAACATTTGTTGTATGATTTTAAGTTCGTCGCAAATAACGCGATGGTCCGAGATACCACTGCACAAACGACACACAAAACACATTCGTTGTATGATACAGCACGTAAATGTAGTTACAATATACTCCAATACACACACAGATAAAAAGAAACACTGAATTTTCTGCGATATCTAATGCACATAAAGGGAATGCTAGATTTGGCCGATCATAATTAGATATTTCATGTAAATTTAAGCCAGATAACGCCTGAATCAAGCCTGTTGTATGAAAGATTGCAAACAATATCGTTGTTTACGCTCCTTTGGCTTGGAATTACACGAGGGGAAATTTTACGCGCTTGTTAAAATTAATTATTTTTTTCTGTGCAGTTTAAAAAAAAAACATGTAATTTTCTGCGTTGTCTAATGCACATAAAAGGAACGCTAGCTTTGCCAGAAAATAATGGGATGTTTGTTGTAAACATAAGCCAGATAACGCCTGAATCTAGTCTGTTGCATGAAAGATGCAAACATTGTAGCATGATGCATGATAGATTGCAAACAATTTCGTTGTTTACGCTTCCTCTGGCTTGATATTAAACGAGGGGAAATTTTACGCGTCAGTTAAAATTAATTTTTTTTGCTGTGTAATAAACTAGCTACATCATCTTGTTGCTTACACAGAAAAAAATAATTAATTTTAACAAGCGCGTAAAATTTCTCCTCGTGTAATTCCAAGCCAAAGGGCGTAAACAATGGTATTGTTTGCAATCTTTCATACAACAGGCTTGATTCAGGCGTTATCTGGCTTAAATTTACATGAAATATCCCATTATTTTCTGCCAAATCTAGCATCCCCTTAATGTGCATTAGATAACGAAGAAAATTCAGTGTTTCTTTTTATCTGTGTAGCCAGTAGGAACCGAACATTTCTGAAAAATACACCTATTGAAACCCAACGATTGCTTTTCTTATGTTCCTCTGAGCGATACCACAGAGAACAGACGAATTGGCTCTATACGAATATATCAAAAATTATGTGTATGCTTATATCGTGGCGCCAAAGTGCGGCGACATTCCATACTAATTACTGCCAGCACGGTGAAAGCAATCCAAAATATATTACTTTTCCCTTGGGTAAGAAGCGTTCACTGTGCTGTTAAATTTCCGATCTGTCATCCATGTAAAACAACAGAATGTAACCTATGTAAAAAAAGAGAATCCACGCGTGGAACAGCATTAGGTTGCTGGCTATAGAAGAATCCAAGTTGAAAAAAGAAGAAGACACGGAGTGGTGATATATTTGACAGCTCCCATGTTAAAGTATAGGACGAACGTTTTAAAATGCTTCTAAAAAATTCAAATGATATTTTAATTAAAAGCGGTTTGTTGTATGATGTAAGAAAAATCCGAAACTGCAAAATAGGGGCATTATTTTGATTAATTTTTTATTTTGCTGAAAATGTCTTTATTGAGTAGTTTTGGAGTTTTCTTACATCATACAACAAACCGCTTTTAATTAGAATTTCATGTTAATTTTTTATAAGCATTTTAAAATGTTCGTCCTATACTTTAACATGGGAGCTGTCAGATTTATCACCACTCGGTGTCTTCTTCTTTTTTCAACCTGGATTCTTCCATAAGGTATAAAAAATCATTATTGAGACTGACGTTATTGCGACGATTTTTTTCCACACCTGAGTTCTTTCCTGTGCATATCCCGGTGGGAAGTGATGGGAAGTTAGAAGGTGTAACGTTAGAACATTTCTGACCCATGCCACCCACCTACTGTGTCTAATTTTACAAAGACGGTTAATTGCTCTTTTCTCCAATGCTTGCACAATTAACTTACAAATCATTGATTTTGGGATACCTATGGAATGTTTTTCTCAAAGTATGTCTTTGATTTGTGCACCAGTAGTATTCACTTGTTCGTTCCATTTCAAGCTTTCATCATCACTTTGTTTACCAACTTCGATGAAGTAATAGAACAACTCTATCAATGTCCCTACACTCCCGCTTCACTTTACTCAATTTTTAAGTACAATTGTATGCTATGTCTTTATCTCTCACGGAAATGTTACTCAATTTTCGTTAAAAATGCATCAACTCAATTTTTGAGTAGATCCACTTTTTACGAAAATTGAATAACATTTCCGTGAGAGAAAAAGAGATGGCATAAAATTGTACTCAAAAATTGAGTAAAGTGATAGCGGCAGTGTAGGTCAAAATTGAAACACTAGCGCCACCCCATTAGACATTCCATACTAATTTGAATCGACAGCTCCGTTTATGATCACAAGCTATCGTTTAAGCCTGGATGTCTGTTCTCTGTGGCGATACCTATTTAAACAGTGTTTTTAATAAAGTGGCCTGAACTTGGCTAAACTGAATCGACTTATTTTTTAATTCACTATTGTTGCATATCTTCCAAATAAACATAGTATACCCGATTTTATTAAAATCAATAAAAGCATTTGCACTAGCTCGTCAGACCTTGTCCGAAATGAAAATTTAATGATAAGTTCCGATAATTATATGGCTAGTCAACCCCGTTTAAATAGCTCTTTCTCCCTAATGTTGACGTCAAACAACATACAACATGAGACGATCACCTCAGAAACTACCAAACCGATACTTTGCTTCCCATCCATTTCCGATCCGCTCCAGTTCGCTCGCTGAATCTATAAAAGACGAGATGGGCTTTCCACCCTCTTCTATAAAGCGGAAAAATCCAGACGCGAACTTATGAAGCAATTCCCAATCCTTCCCCAATTGCTCCCTCACCAGCGACAAAAGAAAGCCGAGGGAATGTGGTGGTCTTTTTCATCTTGAAGAAGACAACAAAAACAGAAAAGAAAGCGAGCCAGTTTAGTTAATTAGCAAGAGGTTGCTAAAATAAGATGCAGTGGTTACTAGTTCATTCGATTTCGTTTCTCATCGGTGCACTCTAACGAGGGATACATTTTTTAATCGAATCCATTTTCTTGGTTATCAAATTTAGAACGTGCTTCGAAAGTGATCAACTGAGAATTTTCTAACCAAGGCTCTAATGAGAATCAAATGAAATCGACAAAATTTGAATCGCAAAAGATTTCCACAACCTCCATCTGGGTAGTATTGTATTTTTAAAGCACTCTCAAAATTATTTGTTCAATGCCAATACCTGCCAGACGGCCAGCGAATGTTGGATCCCAAGCCCTTTTTTTTCCCAGATTGACATAATAGACTGGACGTTCGAGCCGTTCACCAAACACGCTTGAATGAAAACGGCACACACGCCACAGACAGCTCAACCCAGCGCGGAGAACGGGCAGTAGGGCTGTTTGTTTCCACCAGACAAAGCTGTCAGGGCTCCTGGCGAAGAGAAAGTCTTTCGTGTTGTTTCTTCGTGATAATACTGGCTCGTTTTTTGCTCGTTTACCTGTCTGACTATCCCGTACATCGCATGGCTCAGTCTTTCTTATAAATGTCGATTGAAAGTGAGAGGTAGTCCTTTGATCTTGGCGAGCTGGAGTGGATTTTTTTAAATGAGCATAGCTCAATTTGAAAATCGTAAATTCAGCTCAATAAATCACTTAAACACTAGAACAAGCGTGAAGTTGAAAACAAGACGACTAATGTTGTAAAATGCCTCAATAATTAGTATTACATACTAGGCGTCAACGCCTACTAGCGCTCATCACTTCGATCTTGAACCGTGGGAAACTCCCAATCACCTTGTCTAGCATTGAATATGACGCGATGATAGAAGCAGCACGACTAAATACTATCAGCTACTTACACGAGAATCTTCATAGAGAGCAAAGCGGAGATTCTGCCGAGGCCAAGTCACGCCACAAGTGTTTTGTTTCCCATGTGTTTATTTACAATCTGACTGCATACAACCGTAGCTGTTTTAATGATCGCCTACTTGAACGCGGCTGGTTGTAGGCACTTGTCAGAACTTGCATAAGCCAGCAAAAAAAAAACCCAAGCACCCTAAAACTTGATGATTTACGACAACGTGCACATTCCATCTTTGAAGCGTCAACATTGTAAATAGTTTGGAGGATGTTTTCAGTCTGCGAGTGGCAAAAAGTCACATAAATGAGTCATTGCTTCACGACGTCGACCCCGATCGAGCAGCAAAAGAGAGCGTCTTGAGCTAATTTGCATCAAGCTTTGCAAAATTCTCCTGGTGACGCGGCGAGACAATTGATTTGGTTGACTTCGAAAAACGCGTATTCACCTGCGCAATGGAGTGGGGTGTGTTTCGCAATTTTGTTTAATTTTGCCTCGCGGCGCTGAATAAAGACCAACATTCCCGATAACGACGTCACTTTCATGGTTGAATGGCAGCGGCAAAGGCATTTCCAATGAACTGCTACTTCCCGGATGCCTACGGGTTAGCGAGAAATCAGGTGCATAAGAAAAGGTTGTACGAAAGGAAAGTAGTTATTTTTTTTTGCCGGCCAGGACCAAGAGATTGTAAGTTAACGAGAATGTCATGAAAAAGGGAAACATACCTACGTTTTTTCTTAGTAGATGTCTGGTATGGAAGTCTTTCCTGAGTAGACTTCGCTTTTGTCGTTCGCTCGAGTTTCCTTTGAAATATTTGCGAAAGCGTGTGATCTGACTACGAATTTGTTGATAGCTCGTTTGACATTAGCGCGTTCCTTTTCTTTACTTTTGCTGGTCCAATGTCCCTTCAGGACCGCACAAGCGCCGCAAAGTTTCGTGAGGAAACTTGATTTAGGGCTGCTTGTCTCCAGTTTCTTGAAGTTCCTACACTTCCTAGGTCTAGCTCCACCTAGCTTCACCTAGCTCGCCGTGCTCTCCTGCGTCTTGTACCGGACGGATTCAAGACAAACAACATTTTGTCGGGATTGTTGGCTGGCACCCTTACAACTTATCCCGTACATTTTTGTCTTCTAGCTTTGACGACTTTCTGAATACCGGGTTCGCTTGCGAGTTGCACCCGTTTTCACATTTCCACATACACTACCAAAGATAGTCCTAAGCACACCGTCGTTTTAAAACTCCAAGTCCTCCCTCATAAGCAAGGTCTACGTTTCGTGCCCGTAGTGAACTACCGAACTAATCAGTACTTGTGCATGGCCACTTAAAGTGTGGCCTATTAAGTATTGGAACAAACATTTTTGATTGTTACTGCGACCCTAGTGGTCGGATTTGTAAAGTATGACATCTTATGTGTTTCCTATAACAATGACAACATCAGATTTTTTTTTTCGCGGTGCAGAGAAATACAAAATGGCAGAAGAAATAAAAAAAATAACTGTGGCGTGAGGCGTGTTTTGAAAAAGTATAGAGAAACTTTGTCGACAGATCGCAAGCCTCAAAACAAGCGTCGGGCTGTCAACCGTCAACTGCGGAACAAAGTCATCAAGAACATTAAAGACTCGAACGCAGAAGTAACGGAAGTGGAACGGCAACGGCAGCGAAAGATCCCAATCTGACTAAACCTGCTTGTCGGATAGAAAACTTATAAGATCCGAGTTGATTCCAATAAGACGAATAGACGCGATTTGCGACAGCTGTCAAACTTGCCGTTTCCGTTCCGTTTCCGCCCACATTGCCCCCTTAAGGCAAACCCCAACATCTCAGATCGCGATTTGGCCAAAAAGTTTCGCGCCGCACTCAGTACCGTGCAACGGATTCGTCTCCGGGAAGGCTTCAAGTCATACCGTGCTTGTAGACAACCAAATAGACATTTAATTCAGAGCTGTACAGAACGGAATGTCTCCAAAAGCGAATATTGCCATTCATCAGATCCCACAATTATCCTGTCATGTTTTGGCCAGATCTTGCAAGCTGTCATTACAGTAAAACAGTGGTATGAAACCAACGGGATTCAGTTTATACCGAAGGAACTCAATCCACCAAACTGTCCCCAGCTCAGACCGATAGAGAGTTTTTGGGTTATTATGAAGACGAAGCTGAAAGTGAATGGCAGTGTTGTCAAAAGCATTTATTAATTGAGAACCAAGTGAAATAAGATTGTCGAAACGATGGATGAGAATAATGTGCGCCGGTTGATGAAACGTATTCCGGGAAAAATCCGCATATATCTTCGAAATCGAGATAATTTTTTTTTGTATTTTTCCTCTAAAGTTCACATGAAGTCGAACAATTCAATTAAAACAGAATACTATTTTGTTAATGTATATCCGAAATATGCGCAATAGTCTATGTTCCAATTCTAACTGATGATTCGGCGTACATGTAATCAACTACCACCTCGAACCAGGGTTGCCACATGCACAGATTTTTTTTTGATCGACACAGATTTTTTGCATTGTTTTCATCCAGACATCTCGAGTACTTTTTCAAACAGACGTATCAGATTTTGTAAACAAATAAGGGAAGTAAGATTCCAACATTAAATTATTTAAACCCTTAGCACTTTCATGCAAACTAGATTTATGTTTGAATTTACTTCCCCTCTTTGTTTACAAATTCAGATACGTCTGTTTGAAATAGTACTCGAGATAACTGTATGTATAGTTTGCAGATTTTTGAGATAAACCAAGATTTTCAAGATTGTTTTGGCAAGTGCTTGTCAACTCAAAAACTTGAACTTTGAAAAATTAGTGCTTTTTTGGATCCAACTTTATGCCAATTCTACTTTCAGTGTGCTGAATCTGAGAAGTTCTCAGATATTCCTTTTCTTCTGGCGTTTCTGTAGATATTTTTCAGGACTTTGTTGCCCTTCCTCAAAGGATTCATTCAGGAATTTCTTCTGGAATTTCATCGGTAGCTTAGAAAAGTTTTGTGATTCTAAAGAAAACCTTGGAGGGCACCTGATAGAACTTCACAAAAAATAAGGGGTTTTTGTAGAGTTATTTTATAAATTTTGTCCATGATGTCTGCAAAGATATTTACATACATATAGTTCTCCATAAAATACTTCAATAATTACTTCAAGTATTCCGCTGGAGAAGTATTTGTTTCAAAGCTTATCTAGAGATTGCTCCACAAATTTTGGCAGAATTTCCTGGAGGGATATCTACAAAAATTCTGTTCTTCCAGTTTAGAAGTATATTCAAGTATTCACGCCAAAAAATTTCGGGAAACTAGAATAATGTTCTCGATAGTAATTGTTTGCTATTTTGAACGTTTTTTTTATATCTTTCAAATAATGTTGCAGTGCTATTGTTAGAGAGTTCCAGATCGAAGGCACCGATTAAAAAAAGGCTTTTGAGGGCTTTTGATCAGATGGAGCATCGGTATTGATGGTTTCTGATAGATCTTTTACGAAGTAACTGAAACGTGACTGCCCTTACTTGATAATTATCAAACGTACTGGTTCCTTGTGCAGGTTACACATGCAAAAAGCTACCATTATATTAGCTGATCCGATCCGATACGATCCAAGGAACTGCAAATCGATACAAAATATCTTGAATTTGAGGCTCCTGAAAGTTCTGCATCCATTTGCCATAGTTGAAGATAGTTTTCAAAAGGAATTTGGAATGGTTTTCGGAGCTCGTGTTGTTTTCTCGTTTCAATCTAACTGGGAAAACGATCAAACCTCAAAGCTCATTTTCTGTCATCTTAATGGCCCAACGACGTGGCCACTTCTCCACTTTTGAGGCTACGTATTGCTCTTTATCTACAAAGCGAACCGTATCTTCCAGTCAGATGCTCCGGAATTCCCGAACATGTGCAATCAGCTGAAGCATCGCAAATGGTTCTCTTTGAAAATATTTGTGAGGATGATTACCTTAAATACCGGACGGAATTTGGAGTTTCTAGTTTCGAAAACGTTTTCGAAAGAAGTCGGAAATACAAATATCGGGGTAGTCGCAGGAGAAATGCTTGGATCCAGAACTCCCGATGATAGTAGGAAGGAGGCTTTCTACACTGAAAAATATTCGAACTTCTTTGAAAGCGGTGGAGGCCATCGAAAATGAGTTTCGTGAGCTGAGGACGGCAATCATCTGCAAGAACATCGAGATGGAAGAATTGGATGACTTGAAAACTTATTGAAGAAAACTGGAGTGTTTCAATCGAGCAGATGCGAAGCTGGCTTTTCCTTTGCTAAGAAAGATCATTGCGAACTTTCTACGTATTCCTGTAGTACCTATTTCCTGTAGATTGAAGATCCGTTTTGCTGTAGTGTGATGTAGGGAAACCGGTTGTTGTTGTTGTTGTTGTTGTTGTTGTTGTTTATTTAATGACCATTTAACCATATTGGTAATTCTGGTCAGTTTCATAAGAACGGTTACAGAGTTTAATTGTATGTATGAATTTAGTTCTTAACACTAATGTATAATTCATGATTTTCTTTGATCTAATTTTATAGCCTTGTTTCGATTTAAACTGGATTGATGATGGCGGCTGCCATTGCTGCTTTCGTGGCCTGGATTTTCCATTGTTTTTTGATCGTCTGCACAATGGTGATACATAGGAGTATCCCAACCATAATGATGAGTAGGTTCAGCTTCTGGTCGTGGTCACTTAGGATACTGGTGTGTACTTCCTGGGTTTGTATGATGGTGACGTCCTGGTCACCACTTTGCTCTGCTTGTTTCGATTTGTCGTTACCCATTACAGTTGATGCAATAGCGATAGCAATTGTACAAAATGACTTTGATTACTGATGATTGGTGGTGGTGCTTGCTGGTATAAATTTGTAAAATCTGCTGACAGTTGGTTCGACGAATTATGCTTAGGGAGTTACGTACGCTTAATAAACGCTGGCTTGCATTGCAATTTTTGTAGCTAGTCCGTTAAAGAAGCTTATTCAATTTTGTTTCCTTTAGGAAATTGACTGTTTTTTTGCAGGTTGCCCACGTCGTCTCCTAGTATTTCGTGTAGCGATGTGCTTAGTTGATTTTTCTGTCTTTCTTTGTCGTAAATTCGGCAATCTATCAGGATGTGTTTGACTGTGACTCTGTCCCACAAGCAGAGCACATAGCAGGCTCTTCTCGTTTTGCAAAATGACCATTGAGTAAGTTTCGTATGCCCAATTCTCAGTCTTGTGATAATTCGGTTAGTATGTCTGTCATTGGCGTAAGACGAGGGCCATTCGAAAGGAGTGTTTTTGATTTCTCTCAGCTTACTATTACTGCGGTTCCATTTTTCGCACCAGATTGTTGTTAGGCGATCATTCAGAATTCGTTTGAAATCATCAAAGGGAATTTTGATATCGATTGGATCTTTTTGAGACGCACCTTCTTTGGCTAATCGGTCGGCATTCTCGTTTCCGGCTATGTTAACATGGGCTGGTACCCAACATAGTGCTGTCCTACCTTGTTTCGTGTGTAGAATGTTCCTAATTTTATCTATCCATGGATGACGAGAGTTGTTGTTGGCAACTGCCTCAAGAACGCTTTTGGAGTCGCTGAAAATAACATTCAGCCCCGTAGAACAGTGATCTAATGGCAAAAGCTTCGGCGCTGAAGATCAACAGATGCATGGGTAGACATAAGGCTAAGTTTATGTTATTTGAATGGACGCCGCAGCCAACTCCATCCTGAGTTTTAGAGGCATCTGTGTAAATCTTACTATGGTATGGGTAGTCGGTGTTGCAGAGCTCCGTAAATTTAATTCTTTTGGCTATTGGAGGGAGTTTGTCTGGGATACCTGTGTTGATTTGGTAGATTTCATCTGTCCAGTTAAGAGAGATTGTGGGGTTTTCACTTTCGACGACGATGAGTGGAATAGAATGTTCGTTCATTAGCTTTTCTATGTCATTCATGATGAGCAGGTCAGTGTTCAAAATTCCTCTTGCATGTTGCTTCGTAGAGTAGTTGATGGTGTTTCTGATCATTGTCAGATGTAATGGAGGAAGACCGCTTTCTGAGAGGATGCTCTCTATGGGGCTGGAATGGAAAGCTCCGGAGGCATATCTTATGCCTTGATTATATAGAGGTTCAAGTTATTGTACTTTATTCCAGTCTGCACATATTATTGTGTGTGCACCGTAAAGGAGTTTAGGTAGAATAGTCATTTGTAGTATATGAAGTAAGCATTTTCTATCAGCTCCAAAATTGGTTTTACTTAAACATTTCCATAATTCAGAGTCGTTTTTTGACTTCTTCTCGTGTCATCTTTAAATGGTAGTTATAGTTGAAGTTTTTATCGATCCAAACTCCTAGAAGTTTTTGGTTGTTGTTGAGCGAGATTTCTTCCTGGTTTAATACTGGGGGAGGTTGGTTCTGGAGTTTTCGTCTCTTTCCCGCGTGCATAATACTTGATTTCGAGGTCGAGATTTGGAATCCGGTAGCGTCACTCCATTTTTGTATGCAGTTTAAGATTTTTTGACTCTAGCGCGAGTGTATTTTGCAGAAATTGATATGATAGCAATTGTAATGTCATCCGCATACATTTTTATGTACGTATGTTTAGGTAAAAAATCCTTGATACTGTCGATTGCCAATAAGAAGAAGGTAACTGCCATTACTGATCGTTGGGGGACCCCGTTTTCCTGGATCTTGGGGGTTGAAAGTTGCCCTTCATATCGAACTTGGAATTCTCTTCGTTCCAGGAAAAGCCTGCAGAAGTTAGCCATGTATCCTATTACTCCTGCTTTAGCAAGTTTTTTCAGGATTAATCTGCGCCATGTCCGGTCGTATGCATTTTGCAGGTCCAGAAATATAATTTCCGCATGTTTTTTGTTCTGAATTGCGTTTCTACCGAAGCTGTCTATGTGAGATATCACATCATTCGTTTGGTGTCCTTTACGGAAACCAAATTGATCTTTACCTAGTATTTTGTGCTCTTCTAGGAAACTCATAAGCCGTCTATTCACCATTCGTTCTAGTAGTTTCAAGATGCAACTTGAAAGACAGATAGGTCTTAGGTTATCCGGAGTGTTGGGGCATTTCCCAGGTTTTGGAATTGGCACAAGAATTGATTTCCTCCAGATCTGACTGACTGACTGACTGACTGATTGACTCCGGATAATAGTTTGTTCTCCTCGTCGTTGCAAATGGCCGATTGCAAGTGGCATGGAAAGATTCTAATTTTTAGGGGACCAATAATAATGTAGAACCATCAGCTGAGAGTTGGTGTGCATCAATGAAATCATTTCATAACCTTTCAAAGTTTTCTAACCTGCTCAAAACACGATAGCTGCCTAATAGCGAAGTCTGTTTTCGTTACACTCAGTAACGATTAATTGAAATAATCGTTTTTATAATTATAATTATAAAACTCTACCTTTTCCTGATTGACACGTTTTAAAAATTAACTCAGCTTTTGACAATTTTTTTTCGAACTCTGCGTTCAGGCTTACTCATTTTTACACAAATTATTCTTTAATTATGAAAATATTACAAAAGGAGAATAAGTAAACATGAGCCACTGTCAAGATAAGCAAAGGTAGTTGGAATTAAATGGAAAATACAAATTTTTCTTCTAATTTATAGTTACAGGCGTTCCACTAAACAGCTCAAACTCTCTAGGATTCAAGTCATAAAGTAAGTTAATTCCTAGAACGTGTTTTCATATGACGACAAGGTACCTTTTAAACTTCAAAAGTTTCATTCAGTTCATTCGGTGCATTCATCCATGGCCAACTGCAACGAAAACTAACCTTGCTTTTTGCTGTAAGAGTTAAAGAGTTAACATGGAAAGGTAACTGTCGGAATGTGAGTAAAAGAGAAGGGGAGAAGTTCATTGCATTCATTCGTGCCGTCAGCTGTGAGCACCTGAACAGTATAAAATAGGCAGGAGACAGCATTTTCACGAATTCATTAGATAACGTTTGAGCGGTGCCATGTGTACCAATATTTTTTTTTCTTTATTTCGAATATTTTCGTTCTAAGAGCCGTGTAGTGAACGAAACTAACACCAATCGATTGTCCAGAAAATCTTTCATAGGACTAGCATAGTATTGTTGATCTTGAGTTACACAGAGCAAAACGATTTCTGAATAAGGAGTGTATCGAAAATAAGCTATCCACAAACTTTCTTTCAAATTATGTTGAAAACCGATATTTTATTCATACAAAAAATTGATCCTTTATTGTACGAGGTTAAACTTGAACATAATGAAGACCGGATGAAATTTAAGCTATTCCTTCACGAATTTTCGAAGTTTGGATCGAATACTCTTCATCAAGTTCCGGACAAGTGTTGCATCGCATTTTTTGGACGCTTGAGCCCAAATTTTTTTGAACTCCTGCATGTTCCCAGCTGCCTTACCAGTCTTCTTGAAGACCCTCTTCACGATTGCCCAGTAACGTTCCATGGGTCGAAACTGAGGGCAATTTGGTGGATTAATATTTTTCTCAACGAAATCTATACCCTTTTCCGCAAGCCAATTGAGAGTGGTTTCGGCATAGTGAGCCGACGCTAAATCCGGCCAAAACAGTGGAGGTGTACTATGCTTCTTATATAAAGGCAACAATCTCTTCTGGAGACATTCAGATCGATATATTTCCGCATTTATAGTTCCGGTAGTGTAAAAAATGGTTGACTTCAAACCACAGGAACATATTGCTTGCCATACCAGTACCTTTCGACTGAATTTCTCCACTCGACCTGTCCGCATCGATCACATCCTCCCCAACGACGGCAGTAAAGTATTGTGGACCTGGAAGGGTTTTTGAGTCCTCCTTTACATAGGTCTCATCGTCCATCAAAACGCATGCATCCGGACGCTGCAAAAGACGCGAATACAATTTCCGGGCCCTTGTTGCTGCTCGCTTCTTCTGTTCTGCACTTTGTTTCGAGATTTTCTGCTTCTTGTAGGTCTTCAGGTGGTTTCGCCTCTTGATACGCTGGATCATTCCGACACTCGTTCCTGCTTTTTGGCCAAATCACGTATTTACAATGATTTGTTCTTCATGAATAGAGATACCACTTTTTGCTCCAGTTTCGGGTTGGAAGAACCGGGTTTTCTGCCTCTTCCTGGTAGCTGATCCATAGAATAGTGTTCCCCAAACTTATTAATGATAGTTTTAACACTCGCATGATGAATTCCAAACCGCTTCGTCAATTTTCGCATAGTAATACCCACTTAGCTATGTGTCCAGAACCTTAGTTTTCACTTTCTTTTCAATACGCGACATTTTGAAAACGCAGAATTTGAACCGCACAAACAAGTAAGCAAAAGAAAGCTGACACTCAAACGCACAGGATGCAGTGTTCAGAGCATAAAAAACCACCACAAATACATGCGTACAACGCAAATGTATGTGGATAGCTTATATTCGATAGACTCTTTAATATAACATTATTAGGGGAATCAGGGTAAAATTAGCCATATCTACGAAATTAACTTCAATCGATTTTTCAGACAATTTTGCATGGGACTAGCTATGTTTTGTTGTTCTTTAGTTAGATCGAGCAAAGACATGTCTGAAAAACACAACAATATTAGGGGTATCAGGGTAAAATCAGCCGTATCTTCATTCACAGAGCCGTGCGGTTAATGAAACCAACTCCAATGGATTTTTCAGGCAATTTTGAATAGGACTAGCCTTATTTTGTTGTTCTTGAGTAACACCGAACAAAGCAATCTCTGAACACAAAAATATTAGGGGAATCGGGGTAAAATCGACCATATCTTCGTTTACAGAGCTGTGCGGTAAACAAAACCAATTTCAAATGATTTTCCAGCAAATTTTACAGAGGACTAGCTTTAATTTGTGGACCTTGAGTTACTCCGACCATAGAAATTTATGGTAAACACAAAACTTTTAGGGGAATCAGGGTAAAATCAGCCATATTTTCATTCACAGAGCGTGCGGTGAACAAAACTAACTCTAGTCAATTTTCCAGGAATTTTTACATGAGAGTAGCCATATTTTGTTGTTTTTTAATCACATCGAGCGAAGAAATTTCTGAAAAACACAACAATATTAGGGGAATCAGGGTAAAATCAGCCATATATTTATTCACAGAGCTGTACAGTGAACGAAACCTACTTCAATCGATTTTCCTGGAAATTTTACATAGGATTAGCATCACTTTGTTGATCTTATGTCACACCTAGCAAATAAATTTCTGAACAACAAGGAAATATTAGGGGAATCAGGGTAAAATGAGCTCATTTGCTCCGTGCGGCTTCTGAGACTACGTCCATTCGATGTCTTGGAATTTTTTCTTCAAGTAAAGGTAACATTTACAGAAATCGTTCTACTCCGAGCTGAGATATAGAATTCTTTTGCGTTTCGGGCACTTTTTTCCCACTGTGTATTGGTTAGCAGTTGCACCAGAAAAAATTTCCAGCGTCTTTTCACTATTCTTTTACTCTACCATCAGCTAAAAACAATCGCATTGCTTCTAAAGGACATAGGCGAAAGAAATGGGCCTCTAATTCAAAAACTCTACCCTAGCATCCGCAGTCCCTTACCGAACACCCAAATCAACTCCAAAATCCAGCAGTCTCTATCCTCTAAGCCACTAAACCGCCGACGAAGACGAAAACAACGAAGAGAAACATAAATTTGAAGGTGAACTTCTTCTTCGAGCTCCGGTTTCCGATGGAGCTGTGTGAATATAAAATGATTAATTCCCAACAGAGATCCGGATTGGTTGGGATCGACGCGAACTGCGACGACGACGACGACGACGACGACTCGATTGATTCAAGCAGAATAAACTTGGCACGGTTTTTGCCTCTCTTATCTCCTCTCTGAAGCGTACAGAAAGAGTGAAATATCACTTGAGAAATGAATATTTGATTTCAGTCTCGGAAGGTCAAGAGTCAAGCAGCAATCGTCTTAGTTTGATGAGTTGCAGAAATATCGAATTGAACCTTAATGTCTAAGATAATAGAGTAATCATCTCCGATAGGTGAATTCATCACGGTATTGTTGTTTCAGGCAGATAGTTCAGAAACAAACCTGGCGCTTGCTGAAACCGATCATCATGATGATTAATCCGGTTTGATTCTAGCAGAGCAAACCCGGAAAAGATTATCAGTTTTGGCTGGATTTTGATTGCTTTTTTCTTCGCTATGCGATTCTCACAGGAAAGGTTTGCCAAAGGTGCTGTCTCGGTCGAGTAAGTTTCTTATAAAATTGACGTGCGTTCTCTGTGAAAGTAGCAATTTCAGCAATTTGCACGCGGGAATGGGTATGAGAAATGCGGGAAATCGAACCCACCTAATGCCGGGGATATTGATGGTCGATCGATATCAGCTGGGCACCTGGAAACACAATTCGCTACGAAAGAGAAGATTTTGATCGCATCCCAGACCTCAGGTTTGATGCGTCATGATGGAAGCTCGGCGTTACGGGAACAAAGCGCCCCAAAACTGAATACCTTCCCCATTGTGGGGCATAACTGTGCGGCGAAATTTAACGAGCTCAGTAAGCATTATTCCTTTCTTTTTTCGGTTTGAACACTTTATTTCCAATAACGATGTTACATTTGTTATTTTAATTTTAGAGAAATCTCTGACATGTGTTGCTTCAAACATCATCATGATTCCATGTCACTGTCACTTCAGAGATCGTGTGACCTTGGAATCTTTTAATTAATAACACAGTTTGCAAACATCAATGCAGAATAACTGTTTGTTCAAACTTATTTGGAGAAGTTCTAGAAAGCTGAATAACTTGTTGGAAAATCATTGCAAGCTATGTTTTTTTTTTTTGCAAGATTTGTTCTTAAGGCTTGTTCGCGACAAAATCTGGACACCTTTAAATACGTATATCTGTGGAAATACTTCATCAACGCGTGAAATGTTTCGCAGACTGATGAACGTATGTCTGTTCATTGTGAAAAATTATTTTTTTGTGATACTACATGCTTTTAGATCGAAGATGGCGTCGAAGAAAGAGCAAGTGCGAAAAACAATTGTGAGCGGTCGCATTGTAAATCCGGATCTGTCAGTAAGAAATCTTGCAAAAAGCTTAGTTTTCCTGTAAGCACTGTCCAAAACGTTCTTAAATCTTTCGATACACGTTTAAAAGCAGACAGGAAGGCTGGGAGCGAAACATATCTCAGGAACCACCAGAAGGACGCGAAGGTGAAGCAAATATTGCAGAAGAGACTAGATCTTTCGGTACGTACTGTGGCTAGAAAAATAAAAATATTCCCAACTTGCATGCATACTTCCAAGCGCTGGCAAGGTATGAAGTCGTTCAAGGTTATCTGGCTCGCAAGTTGTACCGCGAATATTTGACGAAGTTTTCCTGCGTGAAATGGACGATGAATCTTATGTGCTGGAAGACTTCCAGCAGCTTCCCGGAATGTCTTTTAATACTGCCAAGCAATGAAACGTCGTAGAGGAGCATTCCAGGACGAAGAAACAGGCCAAGTTTCCCAAAAACATATTTGGTTTGGCAGGTAATATGCAGCTGAGGTCGAACAAACCAAAGCTTTATCACTACCGGAACAGTAAACAAGGAAATATACCGCGAAGAAGGCCTAAAGAAGCGATTGTTACCATTTCTACGCAGCCATGACGGTCCCTCGGTATTCTGGCCTGAGTTGGTATCTTGTGACTATAAGTGGCGAACCAGCCCAGAAAAAAAAATCTTGTGACTACGCTAAAGATGTTTTGGAATGGTATAAAGCGGATGGAGCCCACGTTGTAAACAAAGAGGTGAATCTTCCTAATTGCGCGGAGTTGTGACCTTTCGAGTGGTATTGGGCTCTCGTGAAGAGAGAACTCTCTCAATATAAGCAACAAGCTACAACTATAGAAAATTTCGAAAATCTGGGATAAAAGCCGCCAAATCGGTTGCATAGAAGTCTGCATAGATCCTAAGGGCTTGAATAAACTCAAAAGTTCATAGTTTCTGCATGTAGCCTTATTAAGTTACTGTTATTAGTTCTAAGATGACTATTAATGCACAATCAAATAAATAAAAAAAATTAGTTTGGATTTAACTATCAGCAAATTTGTTTTATTTTAAATTTAATCTGTCCAGATTTTGTCGTGAACAAACCTTATCTGAAAATCGACATCGATTTTGACAAAATAAATCATACACTTCAAAGGCGGATTCTCAATGATATTATTAAAGTCAGTTTTAATATTTTGGCAGCACTGCATTCAGTGACAGTTGTACTCACAGTGCCGATGTGGTGTCTTTAAATTAATTTAAAAGCTGTTAGTCGTCCAAGCGACCTTTCATTTTGGCAAGCTGAACCAGAAGAAGCGGCTGAAGTTTGCCACAAAATATGCTGGCATGTAGGTACCCCAGTAAAAATTTTAGGTTTATTCCAGCCATATAGCACTCCTCCCGGTTTTGTTGATAAAACTACATTTAAAACTGTTTTGTCTTACATCAACTACTCTATGTTTCTTCAAAGCCAAAATTTGTACAAGTGGCTCACTCTGAAGATGGTTGTGGAAACAAGTTAATAAAACCTTTATAAAACCATAAAGATTTTGAAAAATGTTCTAGTGAAAGATGACCACTTGAGAACCTTCATGAAACCTTTTGGTTGCCATCAAAACCAACATAGGACTAAATGGCCACAGCTGTCAAACGTCACGGTGATATCGTGGCGGGTTTTTGTTGTTCTGTTTTGTTCGATTCTCTGCTCTTCTAATTCATTTAACAGAAAATAATATCTAAGAAAAAGGTTCTAGTGTTGCGGGAAATTTTGTTTAATAGCAAAATATCCGAAACAAATTGATTTTTTTACGGCGTCATGGAGCTCCAAATCGTATGCGAATTTAATTTTATGGTGAATGTTGGCGCGATAAGAGCCGAAAATTATAGCGCCTTGGAAATTATGCGAGTTTACAACAACAAAAACTAAATTAAAACAAATAACATAGGTATAAATAAACTAATCATGAATTTCCTGAAAATTTATGGAATTCAATAAGGTTATCTGAACGAATGCCAAAGTTGACCAGTTAATTTGCATTACATTTAAAGTTTGATGTTATTCCATATTTCAATGGTTTCTTATATTTCAATATGGCGATTGGATGTTACTTGGGTTGACTTCTGCACCCAAAATAAAAAAGCAAGATTGTAATGCAATTTCACATGATTTGGTTTCATTTCTTGTAATGGATCGCAACTTGGAGAAAAAATGCAACATTGGTCGTGGGCAAAAAAGCAACACATCAATTCTATTAGAAAAATTCAATGTGTGCGTGAGGTTGTACAGTTGATTAGTACAGGTATACCTCGATAGCAACGCACATCAATCTTGCACGTTGTCTTCAAATCCTTACTACAGGTTGATCCTGAGAAATCGAATACAACCAAGAAGAAAGGGCAGAAGGTGGCTCTTTCTTTTGGTTATATTAGATTTCAGATAGAACCAGTAGTTTTTATGCAATTGCGATTTGAAGTGAGAAAGTTGATGTACGTACTATCGTATGTAATCGTATGTATCGTATGTATGTAACTTTGCCTAATATAAAAGAACTGTAGTTAAGCGGAAACTTTTCGCAACTTAGAAGAAAGCAAAAAGTGCCGATGATTGCAGGTGAAGATTGAGAATCGTTACGGTGCACGTATCTGAAGATACCCTACTGAACTCTACGGATGTACCACAGAAAGTTTTGAGAATTTTAAAGAAAGAAGGATTAATATCTTAAAGAACTATTTCTAATGTAGATATAACTTTGTTATTGTGAAATAATCAATCGGTTTTGGTGAATTATGTGTACAATTTGTTTGCTGCTATTATTTTGGTGTCCGAAATTTAACGTGGATAGGCTTTATTTTTAGTATACATGACTTAAACTTTCACTCGAAAAAGAACAAAAAAGCACAATGCATAGCAGTTTACAAAACATATTTTAGGTGTCACAAGAAATTCTAAAAATGCACTGCGTGCTTTTGACATAATGATATCTTAATTATGTAGTTTATAGCTTTGTTATAACAAATAGGTTATAGTTAAGTAATTAAAAAGTAATAATCGGGTAAAAATGTTCGGCAACTGCTTGCCATTTTGTAGGGCAAGTCGCATCGATAATTTTCTTTCGACGGGTCTAGTAAATACGACGCAATAGGGGAATACTTTTTGGATTGGCAAAAAAGCGTTTTATCGTTCTGCTGGTCACTTACGAACTGAAATGTATTTCTTCTGTTAGATACAATACTGTGGAGATGATCGAGTATGAGAGGTTTTATGTGTGGTTGAGAGTGAGTTCTATTGCAAGTATGTGGTTTACAATATGTTTTAAGGTAAGTGTTCTATTAAGTTTTTTTTGTCTTGATTATCGAGATTTTCAGCCTCAGGCTGGTTCATCTCCCGTCGTAGTCAATCAAACACACCACTTTTGGGTATTTTCGTAACTTCTCCGGGGGTGAGATTCGAACTCGTGACTTTGGCGTGAGAGGTATGGATGTTAACCAATACGCCGAGGTCGGTCCCGTTCTATTAAGTTTTTTTTTATATTGTTTACATGCATTTGGTAATTTTCTCTTTCATTTCAGGTATCCATGATTAGCCGTGAACAAAATCAAATGCACGAATGCATAAATTACAGTTACATTCAAGAAGTGTTAAACCAATTGAAGTAAACATAGAATGAATTTAAATGTAAGATATACACATGAATCCATATTATACACATATAAGTATGATAAGTTTATGAATACTCATCATTCATTCGTCTTATCAATTTGTGAGCAGACTTAGCCCATATACAGAACAATTTCTTAAGAAACGGTCTGAAAAGCAAAATAGATGCAATAAAAATCACCATCAGCAGTTCATTCAGTATCCACAAGAAACGAAAATTTTTCAAAAATTTCTAGTGCCAAATGACATTTCACAAAGAAGTGGCTCTTATATGGTTAGTCTGAGTTATAATTACATACTCAAACAGTTTACTCAGCATGTTATTAGACTGCTTTGAGAATGGGGATCGAAGCAACCCGTGCTTCGGTAATGACGTTTTTGTTTATTTTTTGGTGCGTCGCTCAAGTTTCAATTTAATATGTGGTATAGAATTTTAATAGCGTAAAAACATATTCTCATCTGCCGTATTTTACGTTTATGTGCTTGGCAGTGAATCCTGTAAAAAGTGGATGCTGTGCATTATTCTTAGGTTGCATCTGGATACAAGCGAGCGTTCAGGTGGAACTAATAAAACAAGTTGGAAACCGTCATAAGCCATGAAAGATGACCGGTCTTCAAATAAAAACATAGGTCTGAGAAGTTTCATGTGAGCTTGGTACAGTTTTGCTGCTGGTATTATGTTTGGACCCTGCACTGGAGAAGTGATAAACGTTTCAGGGATGGAATCCCAGAGGGTTTGAGCTGCTTTAGTGGAATACTTGTAACTATAAATCAGAAGGAAAAATTAGTAATCTCCATTTAATTAAAACTGCCTTTGCTTGTCTTCGACAGATACGCGTATTTCGTCTCAGCAATGTGCAGATCAACTGATGTCTTGTACCAACCAGCCGACGTCGAGTTATTAGTGCTTACATACTGAAGAAGTCTGCACATTGTAGATTGAAATACGCGTATCTGTCGAAGATAAGCAAAGGTAGTTGGAGGTAAATGGAGAGATTACTAATTTTCTCTCTGGAATTTATGCCGTCTCAGTGAATCCTGAGCAAGCCGGCTGGGTTGACCGGAGGGCTGCCGCTTGCTAGCACGTTAACAAGCTGCGGAAGTTGTGGCTGTGACTTTTCATGCGACCTGAAAAGGTGAGGGCTCCCTTTCGGGACCATGGACGGCATCTGTTTTAGCAAAGGTAGGAGTAGCAGTGGCATAAAAATTTCGAGCATTTCGGTAAGTCAGACGGTGTCACGCTTTTAGAATTCGGAAAAGAAGACGATGTTAATGAAAAAAGAGGAGCAGTGATTAACTTTCTGTAGCTTATTAAATTAAATATTATAGTATGCTGATAGGACATAGAAAATATTTATGATAATAGTATTAAAACATTAATAACGTTTAGTTACATTTCTTTCCAGGGATGTTTTCAAGCAACAACAGTTCCTTCATGAATGGAAGGAAACGTTTGTGTTCCAGCTTACAAATCCGGACAACAAAGGAGTGCCTTAACTTACTTAGCTTCGTCACTCCCAGCGACCTTTATACATATAAAGATACACATGCTTTCTCGCAAAGGAAAGCCTCCCGCACAATCCCATCCAACTTCAAACTCCAGATAACTAAGAAGGTAGCATGAGTTCTCAGAAGATGCTGAGAACTTATGCTACCTACATAGATACCTGGTAGACACCTAATCAAGGAGCCATCTAATCAACACACAACACATCAACAGCCGTTTCAACTCGACAAATTAAAAACATCAACTCAAATCATATATCACTTGTCAATGCCAGTAACATTTACTCAAATTTGAGTGACTCCATTTTTGACGAAAGTGAGCCAAAAACGACTCAAAACTGAGTTGAAACGGCTGGCCGCGCAGGTTTTGTGCAGTGAGATCGATGGATGAAGAGCCAATCACACCCAAGCCAGCTATTCTGGCACTTCTAGTTCGGATGTCTGTTCTCTGTGCTTACACGCACTAATAACAGCTTTTTAGCGTTGTTTACTTCTCGTAGAAGACTTATCGCCATATTTCCTGCTTCCGTTCCGTTGCAAACGTTTAGACGCAGTCACCTTTATCGCGATTTTCTTTGAAAGCTCTTAAGTTTGCTCAATAGTTTATGCTGTTTCTGCACCTCAGTAAGTATTTTCGTTGTGTACTGTGTAGTATTTCGCAATAAAGTTAATTTGTCTAGGTATGGGAAAGGCAAAACGCTTGAACGAGGTGCAGAAAGGCCAAATCCGAGTTCTGGCGGATACTGGTCTCAGTAATCGTGAGATTGCCCGGAAAATCAATAGATCCGAAAAGGTTGTTCGGAATTATCGAAAAAATCCGCAGAAGTATGGGATTAAGAAGCGAACAAAGGGGAATTCGAAACTAACAGCTCGGCAAAAAGGACAAATCCGAGAGGAAGCTACCAAAAACCACTTGAGTTGTCGCCAGATTATTGCCAAACTCGATCTTCCAGTGCACAAAAGTACCGTTAGCCGCGTTCTGAATGTGTGTCCGAACATCAAATGGACAAAACCAAAGCCTAAACCCAGACTTACGCCAAAGCACAAAGCAAACCGACTACAATTCGCACAGAATCATATGTCCTGGACTGACCAATGGCGCCAGGTCATATTTTCTGATGAGAAAAAGTTTAACCTCGACGGCCCAGACTGCTACAGTCATTATTGGCACGATTTGAGGGATAAAGGAGTAACCCGATCCAAGAGAAATTTTGGAGGAGGAACTGTAATGGTATGGGGTGGATTTTCCTATGATTCCAAATTACCCATCTGCTGGATCTCCACAAAAATGAACTCGACTACTTACTGCGACCTCTTGGAAGAAGTGTTGGTGCCGTTTTTGGAAGATCATTTGGACGAAGAGGTTATTTTTCAGCAAGATAATGCTTCAATCCATGTGTCGCGACAGACCAAGGCATGGTTTGAGTCGAAAGAAATCACCGTTCTTGAATGGCCAGCATGTAGTCCAGATTGCAACCCTATTGAGAACCTTTGGGGCATACTGGCATCGAAGGTTTACGCAAATGGACGCCAATTCAACACCGTGAATGAGTTGAAGGCATGCATCAAGGAGTGCTGGGAACAAATCGACCAAGAAACTATCAAGAAGCTGGTTTCTTCGATGCCCAAGAGAATCTTTGAAGTCATCAAGAACAAAGGAGGAGCTACCAAGTACTGAATCAACAATAATTTGCAAACGCTTGGATTTTACTGAAGAGGACTTGAAGTGCGGCTAAACGAATGCAACCCTTTGTTATTATAATTTTTTGATTTTAACTACATAAGAGGAACTATTTTTGAAGAAATCATGTTACTTTTTATAGCTCGGAGAGATAAATAAAATGATTGAAAAATGAAACGATTTAACATTCATTTGATTTCAAAACCAAGAAAAACCCTGGTGCGGCTAAACGAATGCATCGCACTGTACTAGAAAAATGCTTGAGGCTTTGTCTTAAAGACGAATTTTAGAACTTTCAATACCACGAATAACTGAACAGAAATTACGCTTGAGGGCTTCGGAAGTCACGATTGAAGGATTTTATTTCGTGTTTGCTTTTATTGTTTAATGTCATGACTTGTGGAGCAGCTGGATTTCATGAAAGATAAATCGATTGCATCACGATTTTTGTATTTCGGATGTTAACTGTCAATTTAAAGTGGTTGATTGTCGTGATATTTTGTCTTCAAATATGTAACGGTCATATATGCATTAACCGTTGTTCATAAATTATTTTACAACTAGTTTGTATCATATTCCGTTTAACTACTTCAATACATGGACAATGTAGGCAATGAAATCTTAAAAATATCAATTCTCTTTGTGGATAATGCGACCGGAGTGTCGAAAACGTCGTTTCCCCCACTTACATACTACTTGTCTGCGCGGTGATATCTTTTTATCTGAAGTAGAGTTCGTCACTTTACTCGGAGACGAAGTCTCCTTGTCAGCCGAGATGATCAGTTTTTTTACGTAATTTTCTCCTGCTTAGTAGCATCATTACTCGGTCCCTCGCAGTCAGTTTTTGTTCATTAAACATTGTCACTCAACTGGCGTGCTTCGTCAGCTTCGCACCAGCACCAACCGACTCGCACGATTTCATTACACAGCAACTTTTCTGGTACCCAGTAATAAAATAAACATCAAACACGAGCACCAGCACCATCAGCAGCCGATGCAGCAATCCTACGGTACCGAGAGAGCGAGTACTAACTCATGCATTTTTAGTATGGCATTTCGCGTCGATTTCTCTTTTCTTCTTTCCTTGTAGTGAAATATATTACCGACTTCACTACTAGTTTGTTTTAACATTTTACAAAAAAAAAAAAACACTCTTTCTAATTCGTTCATGCGTGCATGGTGGTGGTTCTACTCGAAATAGAATCCATCGCTTTCACCCGATTTTCCTCCTTCATTTTCCACCCGAAATGCCATCCAAATTTCGAGATAATTGCACACTTAAATTTCCCATCACAAATTTCGCCTACACTTACATTTCACACACAATCAGCAGCAATTGATTCGTTCTCCCTCTCGCGGTCGCTGTCGATTCACCGTCAAACGTGACAATTGCGGAACACACCGAACCCTATAATTACGGCATTGTTGTGTTTTTTTATTCGTCTCACTTCACCCCGAAAACTAACTAATGGGAATGGGAATCTATCGTGGCGCAGCGGTAATCATAGTAGTCGTACACAGCAGTAGGCTGAGGCAATAATAAGCACTCTCTTCTTTCTTCCCGATTATTTCACTGACGATGAAGCTGACACAAACCTACGTGACCCTGCCTGGGGCGGTGCGGGTCGAGCGCACTAGTTTATTGTTATTATTAGTCACAGATTCGCGATCAATTCGCTCGCAGCAGCTCCCGGAACTTTCCGTGGGAATGAACGAGAATGTCCACCACACAACTGAGTCTGGGTTTTTTTTCTTCTTTTGCACACAAGCAAGCGCACACGATTTCGTACGATCCGACCGAACGCGATCACCTCCAAACAACGACTGAGCCGTGGCGTTGGCAGTGGTGAAATTGTGTGAATGAAATGGGGTGGTTGAATCGGGCGATCGCTGATCTTCGCGGGGGAAGCTGGTTGGGCTTTGGCTCTCTCGCTTTTTGGTTGGGAGTAGCTTTTCGCTCACGATACGGTTCGATGCGCATACAGAGGCGCACCTTGGTTGTGTTCGTGTGGATTATTGTCGAATGAGGCACTGTGTAGTGAGACGTTGGATGAGATCGATGGAGATGGATTTTGGTAAAGCATGATTGAAGAAGGAAATTTTAATGATTTAAAATAAGTATAGACTTTATTAATTATTATCAAATTAGGTATACTGAAAATAAAGTTTAGTATGTTTGCCTCACGAAATTTTCGTAATTTTTTGCAACTACATTGTTTTGAACTTTGGCAACTCTGCTTTATTTTTGGTTGACGTGCCCAACCGTTTGAAGGAGTTTCATCGCAATTTCTTTAAGATTAAACGATGAAGACTCCAAGGCATACTGGAGTTCTAAAAAATGTGTTGTTTTGCTATTCTTATGTTACGCGTGTTGAACCGCAGTTAATTTAAAACAGAAATGGTGGTTCTCTGTTTATTTTTTTGGTTTTTGGTATTTTGATTATTAAACCGCAAAGTGGTAATGTATGCAACTGAAAACTAAAGAGTTTTTACTTAAATCTTTCAAACGTAAAATTTTCGAATACAACCTTAGTACTGTCAACATTTAGAACGTAAAGGTATTCAAGGTATATAACTCCAAAACGAATATGGCTGTATAAAATCACAGACTGAATAAAAGTGTATACTATCTTCGGCAAATTTGTTCTACATTAATGTTGCTATGCATATGCCTTTAAGACCTAATTAATGACTTAGAGTATCTTGAATATGAAGAAGTTAAGAAATAAATACTTAGTTAGGCTTTGTGCACAAATTACGTAAAGCAAAAAACCGGGATTTCGGACCCCCTCTCCCCCTTACGTAACAATAAGTAACGCGTGACCAGACTCCCTATTGTTGTTGTTTTTATGTTGAATTCTACTATACTTGAAATAAGTGAAGATTGCCAACATCATTCAATTAATTTCATTTCAGTATCGTAAAGCTAATATAAAGATTACGAAAAACATTGCGCTCATTGTACTGCATTTATTCAGGTTAATGAATGTTCTTAAAACTGTTACAAATATTAGTTTAACAAGTTTATTCAAATGTCTTTAAATTATTCAAAGTATCACAAAGGAAGTGTTATTCATATCACTTAAATCAACAGTATTTTATGCAATGTTGACCTATTGCAATTATTATAATCTAATTATTATTAATTATGGGTACTATTCCAGGAGTCTGAAAGTCACTATAATAGAAATAAAAAATGGTACTATTCGAGTTTTCCGATCCGGGCATGAATGACGGCAGAAACATAGAACAACAGACGCAGTAACAAGTGCATTTGATGTACGCTACACGCAGAGGAATATTGGGTGATTGAACGCAATGATTAGAATCAACATTTCTTGTGTATTAAATCAAACCACACATTGTTTTAGTTTAATGCAATCATATACTTGAAACAATAAAATTTCGTATCGAATCCAATATTGTTAGTCAATTAATATTTCTAACAGTAATCATTATTGATTCAACAAAATAATTTGGTAGAATCAACAATCAACCAAATTTCTTATTATTTCCAATGGTTCTAATATATACAAACTAGAAACACTGATTATTTCTTTTTCAATTCATAGCGTTAGAAAACAGAGTATGTAAGCCCGTTCCTGACAACTCAAGTATGGTCGAATATGAAGGTGCATTGTTTCCAAAAAGTTTTTTTTTTTATTAAACAATGAATGCTTTTTGTTTTCAATAGTAACCTCCTTTGCAGCGTTTTCAGAAACAAAACAAAAATGAATCAAAAGATAAACCGGTGTTGTTTGAAAAAATAAATATTATGGGTAAGCCGTGAGTCAACAATAAAATTTGTTGAATCTTTACAGAACAATATATTTCTCAGCGTGTAGATGTACGATTTATGGAAAATTACGTCAATTGGTGATGCAAATCGTCATAAAATACCTTTCTTTTAGTAGATCACATTTAAATAGTACACTGAAAATTAATTTTCGTTTATATTACGATCGAAGGTAGGACTAACAAATCTATTCGTTGTTTTCTGCAACGAAATTGAGTTGTACTTTCGACAAAGCTTCATTCGTATCAAAAGCCACACGCGCAGCTGCCAAAAGCATAAAGCATTTGTTGACACAAAAAGAACATTCGTTCATTCTACGAAAACAGTACAAATAGCTACGAGTAATTTGTTACAAATAAAAAAGAAACGGCTCTTGGGTGGTTGCATGAACGACTGACAGTTCTACTTTATCGACTCAAAATATATTTGAAAAAAAAAGGCAACTACGAGGAGTTATTCTGCTCTTCACGAGATTAATTTTGTGCATTGGACAAAAAAGGTGTAATGATAGCGTTTTATTAGAAAACAAGCAATATGGATGTTTCATATAATTTATGAAACATTTGTTCTATATGCAAAATCCATGTTTACGAAAATATTAAAAGCTTATTTACGAAAATTAATTTTCAGTGTACGTCTCCATTTATCAAAGCTTTAGAATTTTGTCGGAAATCAAAGATAGACTAAATCCATTTTTCTTTAAATTTCAGATGCACCACTTGGCCATAAATGTGTTTCTAATATGCCCACTCCCATAAGAAACACATGCGATTGGCCATGAAAGGAACCAAAATTTAAAACTATGGCGATAATTGGTGAAGTGTACCAGTTATGACAAACGTCATTAATAATACAAAAACAAAGTTTTGGCTCAGTTTCGAAAGCTTTTCTTCAAAATATAGATTGAAACCTTTCATTTGACGTATTTCCCAGAATGTTTAAACATAGTTCTCAACTAGTATAAATTAACCCTTTTCTACTGGATGTAGACGAAGATGTTCGTCATCACCATGAGTCATCAAGAGTGGACAGTAATGTTTGCTAGAATGAAAGATATGAAGAGAAAGTGTTGAAAGTTCCGTCAGTGTACGGTAGGTAGGAAATAGAATAGAAGTCTTGAACATTGAGCGAAAGGGCATGGGTAAAATAGTACTCGAACCAAAAACGTTACGATTGCCTAAAATCCCACTGCGGGGTAGGTCAAGGCACGGATGAATCCACCACCTCAACTGTTTGCGACTTTGCTTGGCACACAGGAAATTTAATTGATGCAAATTGGTTATTCACTTTTGATTTTTTTTTTTTCAAATTGGTTATTTAGTTACGTAACGATTTTAAAACCCCCCTCCCCCATATGTCACAATAAGTAACGGTTGCTAAACCCCCCTCCTCCCCCTTCATGCGTTACGTAATTTGTGCACAAAGCCTTAATCGTTTAAAGCATTATCTTAGAATATGGTATGTATGCCTAAGTATAAATCAATTCTCGTTGAAACAAGGAATGGTTTGTATTCTTAATTATTAGTACCCCTTGAAAATTGCTATATTAAAATATATATTAATTATTTTGCAACTCAAATTCATTAACATTGTTTATTGACCATCAAAAGAGCCCATTACATCAGTATTCATTTAATTTTTCGTAGATCTGGCCAGCTCTCGCACCTTCTTCTTGATGTTCCTCATGAGGTTTTGCACAACCGTTCCGTCGATGGTTTTGCTTACGTTTACCCAGTCTTTTTTTTAATTTGATGATGTCATCTGCTCCTCTAGCCTTCTTCCGCAGCTTTCCTTTCATCAAAGCCCAAAATTTCTCAATGGGCCTTATTTGCGGACAATTTGGAGGACTCATCGCCTTTTCTACAAATTAGACATTGTTCTCTTCATACCAGTCCAAGGTGGCACGCGCATAGTGGCAGGATGCCAAATCAGGCCAAAACAGTGTCGAACCTTTGTGTTTACGGATTAGTGGCAGAATTGGTTTCTGAAGGCATTCTTTCCGGTACATTTCGGCATTCATATATGCGGTAGTGAAAAAAGGTGTTAATTTCATGCTTGCCAAACCAACACCATTTTTCCAAATGTTTCGCAAAAACTCAATTTCTCCGAATTTGGAACATCCGTTCCTCGCTTCACGGTGTAAAAAGGTGCCCCCGGAAGTGCTCTGTAGTGCAATTTGACGTACGTCTCGTCATCCATGATAATGCACATGCCATTTTTACTCAAAACTTCGTCATACAGCTTCCGAGCCCGAGTTTTCCCGGAATCCACCTGAATTTGGTTGCGATTCGGTCATTTTTGTTTCCGGTACGGGAACAAGGGAATTTCGCTGCTTTGCGCGTTGGGCCATTCCAATCGTCGTTACAGACTATTTAGCGCAGTCTCTGATGGATATCTCCTTTTTTCCTTTAAAATCTTTGCAAATTTGTTTGTCCAAATTTGAGTTTGACGAACCTGTTTTTCTACCACGGCCGGGTAAGTCCTTCAATGTGCTATGCATAATAAACCAGTTGATTGCATTTTGGACCGCACAGACACTAACACCTTCTTGTTGTGCCATTTTTCTAAGCGACAATCCCTTATCAGTGCAGTACTTGGTCACAATCGACTTTCGCTTTTTTACCATAAGACCTCGCATTGTTCCGCTTGAAGTAAAATTTTAACTCTTAATGAAGGTTTTTGTTTGTTTACTAGGCAAACAACTAAACAGCTGTCAAAATAAGTCATAGTCTTTTTCATACAGAACCTCGAAGGTGTACTCATAATTAACGATGCAGTCCTTAAAACATTTTTGGTTCTTTCGGGGATGTTCTACGTTATCCAAAATGTACTTGAGTTCAGAACTTCAGATCTACAGTTGTAACAGTAGCTTTAAGGTCTTTTAATATTGGTTGAATCTTTTGGAAGGTCAGCAGGCATTATTTTATAATTTTGTGATATTCTAGGTCATCCAAACTGTCCTTGAGTTCAGAGCTGAAGATGTACAGTGCTTTTTGGGCTATCCAAATCTACCCTACGTACTCAACCATATTGACTGAATATTATCAAATGCAAAAAAAGTATTATGAGATAAACTGGGATGATCTTGGTCTCCCAAACTGTCCTTGAGTTCAGAACATAAGATCGACAGTTGTAACAGTAGGTTTTTGGAGTATAATAAGGCACAATATGTATATATCAATAGTGTGTAGTCATTGAATAGTGTGAAAGGTCAACAGACATGATGTGATAAACTTGGGATATTCTAGGTCATCCAAGCTGTCCTTAAGTTCAAAAAATAAGATCGTTTCGTTTTTTTTACGTTTTCTTGAATATCAAGACTTTAACCCTTGACTGGCTCATATGAAAACCGCTTCAATTTAATATGTGATTCATCATGAAATAAAAAGAGAACCATGTTTCGCAACATGCGAATTTGTAATGAAACTAGTTCTGTAATTCAAATTGAAATTCGTACCTAAATTCTTACTGAAAATCATTCTGAACTTCTGGATAAAATTCATACTGATAATCGTACTGATATTCGTACTAATATTCGTACTGATATTCATACTTAAATTCGTACTGATATTCGTACTGACTGTGTACTGATATTTGTACGAATATTCAAATTGATATTCGTACTAATGTTCGTACTGATATCCGTACTGATATTCGTACTGTTATTCGTAATGAAATTTGTATTGATATTTGTATTGGTATTCATACTGAAATTCGTACTTATATTCGTACCTTTATTCGTACATATATTCGTACTTATTTTCATACAAATACTCGAACTAATATTCGTTCTGATATTCGAACCTAAATGTGTACTGATATTCGTACTGAAATTCGTACTGAATTTCGAATTGACAATTGTAATAAAATTCTTTGTTCATTTTCAAATTGGAATTTATATTGTTTCTTGTGTTCATACTGAAAGTTGTTCGAACAGTTTATTTAACAATTCATACTTGAACGTTTCGTAAAATGCTCCTCAAAATTCAGTTTTAATTTCTGAAACAGTTTTTTTTTTGGATTTACCATTTTATGCTGTTGAAATAATGTTAGATCTACAAATGATTGTTGAAAACAAGTTGTTTAGAGCAAAACCTCTAAAAAAATGCAGCCCAACTTTCAGTACGAATAAAGGAAGGAATATAAGTACAAATTTGAATAGGAATTTCAGAACGAAATTTTGTACGAATGTCAATAAGAAATGCAGTATGAATTTCAGAACGATTTTCAGCACAAACTTCGGTACGTGTTTCAGTTAGTAGTAAAGCCCGATTCAAAGTAAATTTGTATAGTAAAATATAACTCAAGAATGAAACACATATATGGTTGATCAAAACAACACACAAAATGGTATTTATTGAGCTTTCAAACGATAAATAACAAGTTATTACATTTCACCGTTTCGAATGAACTGTCGTACTTTACTTGTGATCGATGTCATCATTATCTGCACAGTCGCTGGTGACACTGTACCGGCGAACTTATTCCCCTTTAAATGCGTTTGTTGTGCATTTGTCACTTCATACCGCATCCTCAAAGTTTTCGCTTGACAATTGCCCAATATTTTTCGATCGGTCTGAACCCAGGGCAATTCGGAGGATTAATCTCTTTGGCAACGTTGTTCTTGTGTTGCCGAATAAATGGTAAAATCCGCTTTTTCAGACACTCATTAATGTAAACCTTCGACGTCATTGTGTGACATGCGATGAAAACCTTGGTTTTAAGGCCACAGCTGCAGATTCCTTGCCAAATCATTAGCTTCCGAGCAAACTTATCAGCAAAAACTAATTTATACCTGGAAGGGACATCCCTACGTCCTGTTGTCAGGTTAAATTTTCGTCCGGGGATACGTTTATAATCCATTTTGATATATGTTTCGTCATACATTAAAACACAGCTTGCAATCTCGTCAAAACTCGTTCGTATAATAATCGTGCATGCTTTTTGGCCACTAAATTTTATTTCAGGTAGCGATTCAGATGTTCACTGGCACAAACAGAATCATATCTTTCTCCTGACAGGATGTTACGCACAGCGGAAAAGTTGGAATCGTATTTCTTTGCCAAATCACGTATGGAGACACCTGGGTTGCCTTTCACGTACCTCAACACCTTTCTCCTCAGCTCTTTGTCCCTAGTGCTATTTTTTTTTATAGATGCGCAGTGCTCTATCCACACTCAGAGTATCCTTGTAACGTTTGATTACAAGACACACCGTTGACTTAAGCAATTTTAAAATTTTTGCTATTTTTGAGGCAGACCACGAAGGATTCTCTAGATGTTTGTGAACAATTAATTTTCTTTTCTCATGTTCCATGAGCTGTAATTTCGAGATGCGTCGATCAATCGAGAAAAACTTTTCACCAGATTCTTCGTAAATAAAACATCAACAAATGTCTGTCGTTTTTTGTTCCAACCACGCGGTGGTGTCTTAAACCGGGCGTCCAGATTTACTTTGAATCGAGCTTTACGGGAAAATTCCACTGGTGACGATTCAGTCAAGCAGCTTCATATTCACGCCGTCGAAAGTATTAGTAACACCGAGTTACACAATTCCATGGGGAAATTTTTTGCGGCTGAGGATGCTGTGGTTTCGAAACCTATAGAATCGGAAGATAACAAGCGAGCACGTGGAATCTTAGAAGCGACTACGGTGCACTAGGGTAATTGTATGGATACACGTTTACTCTGGAGGAGAGACAACGTGTATTTTTCGGACTAAGGCTTAGAGAAAAGGCTTGTAGGAAAGTGAATGAACTTATCAAAAGCTTTGAACAGAAAGAGTATGTTCGTAAAATCACGCTACAAGAGCTGGAAAACTCGAATCCTCATCGAAGATGGTATATACTATTAGGAGTTGTGTCAAATCCCAAAAAAAAACTCATCAAAATCCGGATGGTGTAGGATGCTGCAGCAAAGGTGAACGGAGTTTCCTTGAACGACATGCTCCTCAAAGGTCCGAGTCTACTTGTACAGCAGGTAGTTTTGATACGGTTCAGGGAAGGCAAAATAGTGGTATGCTCCGACATTCGTAAAATGTTTTTGCGAATTCCAATTAGGAACTCAGATGAGATGTCCCAGTGCATTCTGTGGCGCTATAGTCCGGAAGAGGAAGTGCAGATATACGTGATCAACGTCGCTATGTTTTGAGCGACTAATATCCGTGTACAGCGCAGTAGAACAATAATGCCCTAGATTTTGTGGACCATTACCCCAGGGCAGTGGACGCGATCAGCAAGACCACTTTGTGGACGACTCTCTTGACAGCGTCAATTCGGTAGAGGATGCCGACCAGCTGGTGCAGCTTATCCACGCTTACCGAAGGTACTTGACCGCCTTGGAGAAACCAGTGCACCATCCAGTAAGACGTTAACTGTGAACAAAGAAGTAGTTCAGGAAAGTGGTTCGAGTGCATTGAAACGTCCAAGTTCCTCGCAGTTTTTTTTGCTGATCTTCAGCCACAGGACGTCGGTGAAGTAGAAATCCACGTTTTTATAGATGCAAGCGTGGCCTATTTGAGGATGTCCAGAGGAAGGGCAGGTGTTGCTGGTTGTGGCGACGACAAAGGTAGCTCGACTTCGCACACTTTTAATCCATCGCCTGGAACTCCAGGCAGCCATGATGGGATCTTGTTTGCTGCAAAACATCAGTACTGGCATCACTATTAACATCAAGCAGTTTTGGCGTAGCTTCGATCTGACAGCCGAAGGTACCACCAATTGGTATTGTTTCGCGGGGGCAAAATTCTATCGCTTACTAGTGTATCCTAATGGCACCATTTACCATCAAAACTAAACGTAGTTGATGACGCCACCATGTGGAATTCTGGTCCGTTTTTTAATCCTGATAGTCGATGGTTTCAAGAGCCTTTGTTTCTCAGAAAACCAAAGGAGGATTGGCCAAAGGAATCTGTAGATAAAGTTAAGGAAGCCGACTCCGCGAGCGAAGAGGTTAATTTCGTAGCAGTACATCGAGTAATAAAAAATGTAATCGACGTCGAACGCCAAAAACGGCACCAATTTTGTGGAAGCTAAGCGCTCGTTTTCTGCGGAAAAGCAGAAGATTAAAGCAATCAACGAGAGCTGTGCATTTTCGTGTACCAGCACAGACTCCTACTGGCGCTTCAACGTTCCGGCTGCCCATGGTGCGTTCCGTTAAGATGGCGATGCACGCTATCTTGCAGCCCCCGTCACCTCAGTGATGAAGTTATGGAGACAATTATGTTGGAGGCCAAAGGAATCGTCTACTAACGTCTACTAACTTTCAATCCCTTAGAAGATGAGAATCAAGAGTCACTTACACCCAACCACGGGTACGGATCAACGAGTATCAAACAGCCGGCAGTGAGTTCTGTAAACGACAAGGACATTATACGAGATAGGCTGTCGCAGTGTATTGTAGATAAATTCTGGTGCAAGGGCACACGGGCAAGCATGGGAAAACTCATTCACTCACATGAGCACCACCGATTTAAAATAGCAACCCTCGGTAACTAACAAAATACTGAACGAGTGTGACGTTTCCTATCAAACGATTCTACATGAATTCTCGAAAACGAACATCGTAGAAAGAATAAACGAGCAAAACAGAATCATACGAAAAAAAAATCAGCTAGACGTTATATTGAATGAATGCGTTGTCACTGAACGCAAGCGATTTGAATACACCGAATGAGAATATTTTGACTCAGTGAATGCAATCAGCTGGAAGAATCAGAGCAGAGATACGGTTTAAAATGACGCTTTATGTTTTTTTATGTTGCATTAGATTGCTAAACATCATGTTAGATCATTATTTGAAATGTTAAATGATGTTTAAGGCATGCTTTGAAGAAATGAGTGTGATTCAATCAATCTCGCTCAATCAATCGTTAAATCGCTAAAATGCAATCGTTAATGATTGAGCGGGTAAAAAATAGGCAATGAAAAAACGTCCACACTGCTACCGTTCGATTCATTTGCTGTACGATCAGCTGCCAGTTTTGCTTAACTCTGTTTTCTACGAATAGAATGAAAGCAGAATACTTATGAACAGAATCGGAATAATTTAAACGTGGTAATGCTCACTTCTGAATGTTTCTGCGTTTGAGTGAAAATTAGCGCTAAGTGAACCGATTTTTCCCATGCTTGGACACGGGAGTATATTACGATACTGACTCAGCAAACGAAATGGTTCGAGGCAACGAAACCGCTGCAATCAGGCGATTTGGTCATAGTCGTGGACGACACGGTCAGGAATAGATGGGAGCGAGGAAGGATTCTGAAAACATTTCCGGATAACTCCGGACAAGTTCGTCGAGCAAAGGGGCAGACTATTTAAAAGAGTAGTTTTCACCAGGCATGCTGTAAAGCTTGCGGTTCTCGACGTTGCGGCTCCTCACATGGATCCGAAGGATGTTGTTCCTGAAACGGAAATAGTTTACGGGCCAGGGAATGTCGCCTATACCCTTCGTTGCGGCGAAAAAATAAGTGAGCCAACTGTCCGTTCCGTAACCCGAATAGTCATCTTGACGTAGCAACAACAGTGGATAGAACAATTAAAGAAATTAGTCAGCAGATTGGAGTAGGTTGCAGAATTGCATTTTAAGATTTGAATTCAATTTATTAGTAAAATAATATTTTCTTAATTAGTTTCATAGTGTTTTATAGTAAAAGTTCAGCAGTTGAATACCAGATTGCCCTCTGGCGTAGTTTGCGGATAAAAGTTTAAGTGATAGGTATGTTGTGCCTACAAAAATAAGGTCTAACTTTGTTTTGCTAACCTTAAATACACTGAAATTTTATTTTCGTATAGTAGCTTTCACACGTTTCGTAAACATGGATTTTGTAAATACAACAAATGTCTCGTATATTGTTTGAAACATTCATAGTGCTTTTTATCTGGTGAAATGCTATCATTACACCTTTTTGTAAAATGCACGAAATGAACTTCGTGATGACCAGCCAATCGCTGTTTCGCTTTTATATCGTACTCAGCTTGATGGTGGTTCTGCTGGTATGGGCGGGAATAATTTATCTAACCCAAAAGAAAAATTAAAGCGCCTTCGAGAGCTGTAACTTCATGCTCATTAATCAAACAAGTTTTCACGAGTCAGCGTGACCTAGTGAGATCAACCACGGATTCAGAATCAGCGTTTTCCAAATATTCAGGTTCGAACCTCATGTCAGAAACATTAAAAAAAACGCTGGACCACGTGGTTGTGCTCTTTTGTCAATTCAATTTTGAGTCGATAAAGTAGATGTGTCAGTCCTCCTTGCAATCACCAGAGCGACGTTTCTTTTTAATTTGTGACCAAATATTCGTAGCTCTTTGTATTGTTTTTGTACAATTTACGAATGTTCTTTCTGTGTCAACAAAAGGTTCGTGCTTTTGACAGTTGCGCGTGTGCCATTAATTACGAATGTATCTTCATAAAAAGAACAAATCAGATTCGTTGCAGAAAACAACGAATGGATTTGTGAGTATTACCTTCGATTTTGTAATATAAACTAAAATTAACTTTCAGTGTAATGTGCAAATTTACCCGAAGAGTGCACAGTATCCTTCCAATCTGTACAACCTCCTGAAACTGAACTACCCTGAACACCGAATTAGTAAGTAGACAACTATATGTAAACCCAGTAATCCATAAAAATAATTAAATATACATTATAGCTTTGTAGCTGCACAGTACGGCTACTAGTAAAGCGGTGTTTGTTTATTTATATGGAATGATAGATTTTAAATTTAAAAAAAAAACACAATTATTGGTGTAAATACACAGAAAAAAATAATTAATTTTAACAAGCGCGCAAAATTTGCCCTCGTGTATTTCCAAACCAAAGGAGCGTGAACAACGATATTGTTTGCAATCTTGCATACAACAGGCTTGATTCAGGCTGTTAGTTATCAAGTTTGACCAGTATTCTTATTAAATTATATTTATTAAACTCCTAGATAATGCACCACCCTAGTACCCGTGGACCATCTCAATCTACTACACAGTACTTAAATGCAAATGACCCGTAGCTGGGACAATAGGCTTTATATTGCTCACTTGTTGTTTTCACTGTTGAGTAGATAAAAGAAGACAGTCGAACCGAGATGAGAATAGGGACAGTTGATATCCACCCGGTCACCGATCTGGACGTGCGTGCGTTGCTGTCGGTTTAAAATAAATCTTAGTATAGTTTCAAGCTAAGTGTTGAGTTAAATTATTCTCGGTAAAAAGGAGTCCCAGTCCGTTTGACTTCCCATTTGCCCGCAGTATTGCCGTGTCGGCGGAGTCGCGTATTTCCCGCGAGTGTCCGCGTAGTGCTTCACTTCTCGATTGAACATGGTCCTTCGAGCCGGATGCTGGACCAAAGTGCTAGCGCCAAAGTGACGCAATATAAGCCATTTTGCGGCTAGCCTGTGACCAGTGTATGAAACAATAGTTCGTCGACAAAAGTGGGCAAAAAAGAAGCCAAGCGGTCTTTGACACCAAAAACGTGGCCACCTGAAAACGGCTATAAAGGTGCAAAAACGCGCTAGTGAATTTGGTTCGCTTCGAGCGATTGTGTACAATTGTGAGCCATTGGTAAAGCCCTTGTGGTATTGTGAAAACCACCTGAAAAGTAAATAGCCGATGAAAATTCTGTGACGTGGTTAAGAAACGTAATTAATTGTCATCGCGTGGTTGAAAATACTTCATGTCTGGTGCTTGATTATTGCCAAATAAGTGCGAGGTCCAAAGTGTGGTCAACGCTGTCGTGAAAAGGGTTAATGACCTGAAGAGAGCAGTCGCGGAAACTGCTTTGTTCGAGCCAGCGATAGGCGATTGATCGGTTGGTGAAACCCAGCGAGAATCCTGTACATCGTTTGCTGATTTAAGTCCTGTATCGTCACAAAGAAGCCAGAGTCGTGCCGGCGGCAATTCATAAGTATTTTCATCGCTCTCAAAAACCAGGTGGGTTCGTTCTTTTGTATTTCGTTGCGTATTTGTGGTTTGTGGCGTTGATTTCGACATGGCTACGCCTACGACGCTACGGAGGCCAAGAGGAAGGAATATGGCGTTCGAGCAAATTATCTTATTTCTTCGGTAGCTGCGATTGAAACCTTTCTCGAGTCGTACGATGCCGATTTACATGCGTATCAGGTGCAGGTTAGGTTGGAAAAACTAGAGTGTTTCTATGGTCAGTACGTGGTGGTGATAATTCAGCTTCAACTTCTTCCATCAGCGAAACCCGCAGTCGAGTACGAGACGCAGCTGTTTCGGTTCGAAGATAAATACTACGAGCTTCAGGCACATTTAGCTCGATTGCTGGAACGAAAACCAATTAGTGTTCCATCATCGTCTCGGAGAAATGTTCCCCTCGCGAACCACATCAAGTACTCCGAATTGAAGCTTCCAGAATTCTCAGGAAATCCTCTTGGTTGGCGCTCGTTTCACGATTTGTACAATGCTACAGTTCACTAGTCAGGCGAACTGACTTCTTCGGAAAATTTCAATACCTGAAGAGTATCCTACGAGGCGAGGCAGCGGGTCTTATTTCGGAAATTCCCATCAGTGACGAGAATTATGCTTAAGCCTGGAAGCGGTTGGTCAACCGCTACGACAAAAAGAGGATTCTCGTGAAATGTCATCTCGCGGAGTTATTCGATACTCCTCCCATGAAGCAGGAATCGGCAGAAGGACTGTTGAACCTTGTAGACCGATTTGATAGGAATATCGCTATTCTCAAAAAGCTAGGGGAACCAACGGATAACTGGAGTACGATCCTAGTCTATCAACTAAGCCTCCGTTTGGACCAAAACACACTCCGGGAATTGGAAAACCATATCGTTCGCGATGTGATTTTGAAGGAGCAACCGCTGGCCCACCAAATGCCAAAGTATATGGATATGGTGATGTTTTTGCAAGGTCATGCACGTGTTCTACAAGCCCTTGCACCCAATCTTGGTCGCTCCCGTGAACAAAAGGTGAAGTCATTTCCAAAACATTCCTCGCTGCATGTCGCTCAATCGTCGTATAGGGAAACGTCTACTGGTCGCAAGTGTTTACAGTGCGGAGGCGATCATTTCCTGTATCAATGCTTCAAGTTTCGGAAACTTTCTCCAAAACAACGATTTGATTTTGTGAAACTGCATCATCTGTGTCTAAACTGCATGAAAACCGCTGCGCATGGTTGCAAAGACTGCACTTCTGAGGGCTGCAAGAAATGTAAAAAACGACATCACACGCTAATCCATCTACCACCGTTGGAATCAAATGGCTCAGCCTCGTCGTTCAACAATAACAACGGTCAGCATTCAACGCCTTCCTTCTCCTATTCACCTGATCCCGCGTTAACCGACCCTGCACCTGGCCCTTCGACCTCAACTCTTGTGTCCGTCGATCAGTCTGCAATAGTACCAGTCGCATCGCTCTCAACTTCGACTCAGCCACAATCGAACCCACCTGCTGCGTTAGTGGCACACTCGGCGAAGCTTCCCAAGGAAACAGTTCTACTATGCACGGCGCTAATTAACTTCGAGGATAACTGCGGAGCTCAGGTCGCTGCTAGGGTTCTTTTGGATAGCTGTTCACAATTCAATCTGATGACGGAATCTCTTCACCAACGTCTAAAGTTATCCGTTTCTCCAGAAGTCGTTAACTTGGGTGGTGTGGGGCAGCTTGTGACTCCTATCACTCGGGCAGTTGAAACTACAATTTCGTCACGGATTTCCGCGTTCGAAAAGAAGCTGAAATTTCTAGTACTGAAGACTATTTCTTGTGACCAACCCGTTCACACGATTGAGACAGTTGATTGGGAGATTCCCAACTGGATCACGTTGGCTGATCCTACATTTAGTACCCCAGGGCCAGTGGATGCACCATTAGGTGCTGGAACGTTTTTCGAACTTTTGCGCTACGGTAGGATATCTCTGGGTGAACACTTACCGCTCCTCCAAAGCACTATACTAGGCTGGATTGTCTCCGGCGAATGTCGATCTCCGTCACCTATTCAAAGCTGTTTTCTCACCCGAAACCAAAAACTTGAACAGTTGGTGACACGCTTTTGGGATTTGGAACAGTGTTCTTCGAAAAATTGTTGGTCTCCGTCAGAGAAAGAATGTGAACGACACTTCGTAGCCAACGTGTCTCGCAACCAAGAGGGCCGATATCAAGTTCGTTTACCAGTAAAAGAAGAACTCTTGCTTCGTCTTCGTGATAATAAACACAACGCAATGCGTCGCTTTCTCGCCCTTGAACGAAAACTTGACGCAAACCCATCGCTACGGAACCAGTACGTAGAATTTATCGATGAATATTTGCGTTTGGGACACATGCGGGAAGTTTCCCAGCAAGAATTGGCAGCAGAAGACGACGGCGTAACACAATACTACTTACCGCATCACGCCATTCTTCGCCCTGATAGCACGACCACGAAGCTCCGCATCGTCTTTGATGCTTCCTGCAAAAGCTGTTCTGGATTATCGTTAAACGACGTCCTCCTGACTGGTCCAACTATCCAGGATACGATCAACACAATCGTTCTTCGCTTTCGAATGCCAGCTTTCGTCATCATGGGCGATCTCTGCAAAATGTATCGTCAGATCCTCAAGCACCCTACCGATCAACGACTTCTGCGTATCTACTGGCGAAAGAACAACAAAGAACCAATGAAGGTGTTTCAACTCCAGACCGTAACTTACGGTACAAGTTCTGCTCCATTCCTCGCTACACGCGTCCTGCAGCAGCTCGCGGAGGATGAACGAGACCGTTATCCTTTGGCAGCGGCAGTTATTCGCAAGGACATGTATATGGATGATCTCCTGACAGGCTGTAATGATCTAGAGAAGCTTAAGCAACTCTGCTCCCAACTTCTCGGAATATTCGAGAGTGCCGGGATGCAACTTCGCAAAATATCCTCGAATCACCAGGAAATTCTTGACGAAATTCCTGAGGAGTGTCGAGAAACCAAGTCGCTCATTGAGTTTGACGCTGAAGCTCCTGTTAAGGCTCTTGGGTTGTTATGGGAACCATCAACTGACTCACTCCTCTACAAGATGCCGAAGTTCTCCAAATGTGAGCAATACACAAAGCGGATCATTCTGTCACAGACATCCAGCTGCTTCGACCCTCTTGGACTTCTGGGACCATCCATTGTAAAGGCCAAAATACTCCTTCAAGCTATCTGGAAGCTCGATTACGACTGGGATCATCCGTTACCTACAACATTTGCATGTGAATGGGAAGAGTACCAGAGCCACTTCAATCGATTGCAAACATTTCGATTTCCTCGTCATGTTCAGTCACTTCGTCGTGCATCCGCTGTTGAAATTCACGGGTTTAGCGATGCCTCAGAGCATGCCTACGGAGCGTGCATGTATATACGGACGATTGCAGCTGATGGATACGTCACCATTCGGCTTTTGGCGGCCAAATCACGAGTTGCTCCCTTAAACAGTAAAAGTATTGCACGATTAGAGCTATGTGCAGCGCTGCTGCTAGCCCGTTTAGTTCTTTCCGTCTGCACCAGCATAGAAATCAGACAGAACATCTTTCTGTGGACTGATTCTACAATTGTGCTTCACTGGTTGGCCGGAAGCCCATCCACTTGGCAAACATTTGTGGCGAACCGTGTCGCTGAAATTCAGGAGCTAACAGCTAATTGTACTTGGAATCATGTACCCGGTGTAGAAAACCCTGCCGACATTATCTCACGCGGCATGGATATAAATCAAATTTTGGACGATTCCCTTTGGTGGAATGGCGGACCACTTCCAGCCGTTAAAGACTCTCAATCTTCCTTGGCCAGAAACCACAGAAGATCTTGCCCGATTGAAGAAAAGGACAGCGGAAATCAAAAAAGGAATAGCACTTCCCTATTACCGAATCGCAGTAACCGAAATTGTTAATCGTTTTTCATCATTCTCCGGATTCCGTTGGATTGGTGCACTCTGTCGGCGTTTTGTCAACAACTGCCGCAACTTCGCAGACCGGACAAATCAACCAACCATTCATCCTTGTCAACCTTATCGGTATGGTCCGATCACCGTAGAAGAGCAAAAGGAAACACTACACGGAGTCCTTCGCATGATTCAGAACGAACACTTCCCGTCCGAAGTGGCCACGCTTTAGGCCGGGCCGTTTTACATTCGTCAAAGCTACGTTATCTTAATCGGAGATTCGTGATGGACTTATGCGAGTTGGTGGCCGGCATAAAGCGCCGGAGTCGCAGTGAGCCAGAAAACCCCATTTGTACTACGCAAGCATCGCTAACCTGGTTGATGGCTGATTCATTCCACCGGCAACAATTACATTTGTGGCCCGCAACTTCTGCTGGCATGTATCAAAGCCAGACCATTCTGGCCATTGAGTGGTCGGAATATTGTTCGAGATGTCGTTCATTCGTGCGTGAAATGCGTCAAGGCACGGCCTCGTAATCTTGTGCAGCTTATGGGGTCATTACCAGCAGTTCGGTGTAAACAGTCGTTCGTTTTTGAAAACGTCGGAGTTGACTTCGCGGGACCATTCTATATCCATCGGCCAAGCCCTTGCGCTGCACCAACGAAAAGTTGCGTGGCTGTCTTCGTCTGTATGGCAACAAAAGCAGCACATCTAGAGCTCGTCAGGGAACTAACAACAGCAGCATTCATTGGTTGCCTGCGTCGCTTCATAGCCAGGAGGGGTCGACCACAACACATATATTGCGACAACGCCACGAACTTTGTAGGCGCTGGTCGTGCGCACTTCGTGATCTGTTTCGCTCGCAAAGGACTTGTCGTCGCTGATTTCCAATGAAACTACTTCCCAATCGATTCAGTTCCACTACATTCCGGCCAAATCACCACATTTTGGCGGATTATGGGAAGCCTGTGTCAAGTCGATGAAACATCACCTGCGACGGGTCGTGGGGAACGCTTTTTTGTCGCGTGAACTTTTTAGCACCGTGCTGGCGCAAGTCGAAAGCTGCCTTAACTCCAGGCCCATCACATCGCTTCCTAGTGACCCACATGATTTGCAAGCCTTAACACCGGGACATTTCCTAATTGGCCGACCTCTGGATGTCTTACCAGATCCTGACTACACTAACCTTCCTGAGAGTCGTCTACGTATGTGGGAGCGAGCTCAACGCCACACGCAACACTTCTGGCAAAGATGGCTGTGGATATACCACACTGCAACAGCGGTACAAGTGGTCATCAGCAGCGCAATTTGGTCGTCGGGTCAGTGGTATGATCCAGGAAAAGTCTCAGTACTGAAGTGGTCCCTGGGGCATGTGGTAGACATTCATTCGGGCGCAGATGGGATGGTGCGTGTGGCCTCTGTTCGGTTGCCTTCGGGAACCATAACAAAACGCTCCATTTCCAAGCTGTGCATACTTCCAATCGAGGTTAATCCTGCGCTCCTTCCTGATTCGTGTGAGGGTCGCTCGGTCCCACCAGAAAACTCCACAGGATTGATAGGCGGTTCTGGTCACCACAATGTCTCTGCAGCAAGGCCAACCCCTGACACAGTCTCAAGCAGATATGAAGAATAAATGCTGAAATGTAATTCAAGGTGGCCGATGTGTTAGTTAGCCAGTTTAGACCAGTTTTCTTATTAATTATGTTATTAAACTAAAAATCTCTCCCTAGATAATGCACCACCTAATTACGTCAACCATCTCAATCTAGAATTTTACCCTGGTAATTAAATGCAAATTGCCCGTTGCTGGGACAATAGGCTTTATATTGCTCACTTGTTGTTTTCTCTGTTGAGTAGATAAAAGTAGACAGTTGAACCGAGATGAGAGTAGGGACATTTTTTCACCGGTCACCGATCTGGACATGCGTGCGTTGTTATGAGTTAGAATAAAACATCTCATTTCAAGCTAAGCGGAGTATAATTATTCTCGGTGAAAAAGAATCAAAATGCGGTAACTTCCACTACGCCGCAATATTGCCGTGTCGGCGGAGTCGCGTATTTCCCGCGAGTGTCCGCGTAGTGCTTCACTTCTCGAATTGAACAATGGGTACATGCACTTTCTCGCTATTATGGGTGATCGACACCCATGCATTAGAAACTGAGCAAAGTGTGTACATTAAATTTATGTCGGAGATAATCACTCAGAAATTTTAAAACCCAACCAAGATTTGTCCGGATTGGGGAAGTGGCATACCCCGTTTTCTTCACTCAGCTATTAAAAACGCACACATAACATAAGCTTACCGTATTCTAATTGCTGACACCATTAACTTCGATACATGTAAACAAAATTTAGGCACGTCAGGAAAAGAATCCATCATATCTTCCGGTTTGCAAGATTCAAACATCTTGATGAAAAGAGGCAACATATTGTATATTCGGAAATCTTCTTCGTTATCAATCTTCCTTTCCTTTGATTGTACGAATTCACCAAACAGCTTCCTCATATGCATTATTCCTAGCTCTCGGGTAATACTATCATTTTCCGCAGAATTGCAGGCTGTGGTATTCATTTTTGTCTTTCTCATGTCTAATATATATGTTTTCTTTTATCTAAAACAGTAAAAACGAAGAAGTAATCAGGTTTGTAGATGGGATACCTAATAACCATACCACTCAGAATGATAAAAATATCGTTACACATTTAGTTCACTTTTTAGGCTCTTTCTATATAATGCAGCATTACTTAAACCGACATGATTCGTGTAAAACAAGGAAAACATCAGATATTTATCTTTTGTAGCCACAAAACGTAATCTTTTGTTATTGATTATTTCGACACAAACTTTTCATTAGTGCCTACACGCTCGTTCAAGATAACTCAAAACTGAGTTGAGGTTACTCAGTTTCATATTTTCTTTTGAAACGTCAGCGCATGAGTAAGAGGATTTATGAATTTGAGTAACATCGACTCAATCAATAATAAAAAAGCTCAGATTTTCATTTTGAGTTTTCAGCTTGTATCGACGCTAAGGTAATGACTCATATATTTCAAGGTGGCTTTTGCGAAGCTAAGCGAAAATCTAATTCGTCTAAAATTTTAGAAGTTAAGGAGATATAAGAAAAATGGAACAGGTTGCAGCAGCGGTGGATGCGGAAACTTATCGCAAATTGAGAGGTAATTGTTAGTTTTCTGATGTAACAAACATTTTTGAGGTTATTTCCGAATTGTGATCCAAACCCGGATTGTAAAGGAGGTTTTTCTAAATATCTTTTATATTATCCACATAAGTTTGCTCAAGTTTAGGATGATAAACGCACTTCCCTTCTTCATTTGAATAACGTACTGTAATAATGGGATTATTGCTTTTTTTCAGCATACATCCGGGCTTTACTCAGGATCAATGACAACCCGAATAAAAATTTACATCAGGCTGATGTCTGATTTCAATGTCTACATCAACATGAAATTCAAATGTACATCTTACGTTGAACATTAGAGATCAGATCGATTTCGCTGTATTTAGGCAAGGTAACATGATGTTAACATCAGACATTTTCAAACAATTTTTTTCTAATCTAATGTCCCTTTGACGTCATGATTTTGACATTCAAATAAAATGTTTTTCTGATGTTTTAAGATATCAAAGCATATTGATGTTTTCAAATGTATTTGAATAAAACAGCACAGTCAAAGGATTTTTGATGTTTTCAGATGTATTAAAAGTTATGAATAAACATCTTACATATGTTTTCAAGTGTCGATTTTATCCAATAAAAGAGATGATGTATGATGCATTCAGATGTAGAAAAACGTGACGGTGTATCGTTTCCGGATGTTTTCAGTTGTAGATAATAACATTAAAACCAAATAATCTGAAAGCATCAAAATCACATGTTAGGCTAAGGTAAATTTTTATTCGGGTGTTGAGTAAAATACATAAAGTAAATATGCACCAATATCGCCAAAACATATACGATTCACACTTAATTCTAATCGCATCGGATATTTACCGATATTTTATGAGTACAAAATTTTACATCTATAAGAACATGGATTTCAACGCAACGTGTGATTGTTATGACACAAGATGTATTCTGGCTTATTATGAATACAACATTTTACTTCACAAAGACCTTTGATTCTATTGTAACGTTTCATTCTTATGTTGTAAGAAGTTTTCTAATGCTGTAGACCTGCAGTCTTTTACAGTAGAATGAAGTTTATTTCTAAGGTAACGGCCAATTATAATGTCATCAGATGTGTTTAGATGTCTTAGGTACACAACATTTCACACATACATAACGTTTGATTGTCATGTAATTTTAGATTCTAGTTTTATAAGACGTGTTCTGATGTTAAATTTAACATCATCAATACGTTTGTTTTTAATGTGAAGTTTAAATATGTTGTATTTATATGTACTAGGGCGTTACTTTGAACTCTGAATACATTTAGAATACGACAACCCACATTCAAATTTAATGTTTGGAAGATGTCTGCTAATATTTTTTACATCACCATTTCTATTCGGGAAAATGCGCATTGATGACATTCGTCGAACGGTAACTGTGAGTCCGCAAATGAAAGATCAACATGTTATTCGTTTAGTTTACTGGATAACGGTAAGAAAATTCGATTCGTTAATAGTAATATTAATTACGTTTCTGTTACGACATTTCAGCCCTCAGAAATCGCATTGGTGAAATACGTTGCTTCACTGAACAGCGTTGCTCAACTACATATCGCATGCGTTGCGAACCTATGGGTGTGGGAAGGCTCTATTAAGGGATTAACACCCAAGTCTATGTGAAAGCAAAAACATCCATTCACGCCATTGATTTATTTTTTAGAAGTTAGAAGAAATTAATGAAAAAAAATAGAGCTGGAATATATATAAATGCCCAAAATGCTTCTTAATTCCCAATATTTGGATTTTATAGAGAAAACGGAATGATTTAAATTGTTTTGCTGAAATTTTACTCATTGCACTAAAACTTTAAATTTATGAAAATGAGTAAGGGTAACTCTAATTAAAATATATATCCAGTTTACTCAATATTAAGTTTTGGTTTATTTACTCAATTTAGGGTTGGTCCGGTTTTAATTGAATTGGGTGACTTTTCACTCAATTTTGAGAACCTTCAAACTATAGTCACTAGATTCATAGTCTGGCGGATACAACGATGGGAGCCAATTTGAACTGTCAGTTGGCGGAGCCAATCGAGCATATCTCGAGTAATTTATGTTAAACGCCTAAAGCCATTTGTAAACAATGACTTTAAACGTTGATTTCTCACAAATTACGGGAATCCCACCATACCCAAGTAACCATGAAGCTCTATATAGATACATCAATTATGCATTACATTACGATATAAGTTTTTGGTATAGAGCAATCTAATCTTACTTGCGTCCTTAAAGTAGAACTAAAGTCGAAAAGGGCCCCACTCCTGTCAAATTAAAGCTAGCGCACATGTTTTATTGAAGCCCGAATATAAGTATATTTAGGGCATAGTTACTTTTTCAGCAGTTGAATTACTGCTTCTACTGAAATGTTTTATTGCATTTTAAAAAGCATATATAGAGCTTGGGGTATTTTGGAAAAAGAAACATCGAAAAAATATTTAATTTTCTTCTAGATGAATTCATTTTTTATGTTACGTTTTATTGTGGGGATATTATTTTATTTTATTTTATGGCATCTGCGCGTAACAATGATGGGATATATTTTTAATAAGCTCAAATGTGTTTCCTACATCGAGATTCGAACCAAGGCTTCTCACGACTGGTCGATGAATGCCGGTTGTGTTAACGCTCTTAGCCATAAGAGCAATGGAATTATATAAGACAACTGCATAATATTAAGGAAGCACACCCCAAACATACCCTCTTTGTCGTTCTATAAAAACATATTTCATGCAGCTATTTTTAGATTTTTCTTGCTAAACACGCCATTGAGACTGCGATACCCTAACCTTTAATCAGTGCAAACCTCAACCCGATACGAGCTACAAATGAAATCATACCCACCGCCGTTCATCACACAACAAGCCGACACAATTTTGCCGGTGCAGGTTGAAACTGGATCATTAATGAAAAGATAAATATGAGAATAAAGATTGAAAAACAGCTCCGTCCTCTGAAAATAAACAACCAGAAAAACCCGCGGCTCCCCATAATGCATCCATACTTTTTGCTGAAATTTTAAGAATCAAACTTTCTGGTTAAGGAGAATGAAGGTGATATGTTTTTCTTTTCCAAAGTGAAATTGGAAAACGTCATCCAGATGATATTGCACCAATGCTACTTTTTAGCTAGCAATGAAGCATTTATTGAGACAATGCATTAATGGATCATTTAATGCGTATTTAACATTAAGCTGTTTGTAGAAATATAGTAATGCATCATAACATGTTTTATGTATAGGTAATGCTACATAGCATGGGAGTTGTTGAAAAAATGTGATATGGTATTACTGTTGCTGATAGTCGGTCGAATTAGTGTTATGATATAATGCTTGTGGTTACTTGGGTATCCTTCTACTCCACATGGTAGAACTAACATTCTTCTACCAAATGCTGCTTTCATTTCACGAGAGTGATTTAAGATTCAAGAGAAATCGATATTTAAATTCATTGTGTACAAATGGAATTTAGGCCCTTAACATGAATTACTTGAGACATGCTCGATTGGCTCCGCCAAGTGACAGTTCAAATTGGCTCCCGTTGTTGTATCCGCCAGACTATGAATCTAGTGACTATACTTCAAACGAGCGTGTAATGAAAGTTTTGTGACAAGCACGCTCTACACGCTAAGACCAGCATACCGAAAACTCGGTAAAAAATACCGACAACCGCACAAAAGTGCACATACTGAAATTATCGGTAAACATGGATTACTGAAATTTCGGTTGTTGGTGACAAGCGAATAACGTTAATAATAAACAATTTGAATCGTTTATTTTTACCGAAGTTTTAAATTTTTTTCTGTTTTGGGTTTTTGGAATGCTATAATAAAATTGTTTAGAGCAAGGTTGTAAGATCTATTTTTTCGGATTTATTCTCCACTAAACGGATCAGAAAAATGTGAACAGGCTTTGATTAGGTATTTTATTTCCAAGTAGTTATTGTTATTCCAAGTAGACATGGCTGCTTGCTGACCACGAAATATGATTTTTCCATGTAAATACACATAATACTCTCCCTGTTTTGGTGCAGTTGCCAGACAAATAATGTAAGGGTATTCTCCTGGTGGTAGAGCGTTAGACCACCCTTCGACAGACTGATATATACAGAATAAATTAGTATGTGTATATGAATCAAGTGCAATTCATTTCAATTTTTGAGATTCGTCGTATGATTTACATACAAATTGAATAATGAACTTACCTTCCAGTTTTTTCTTGTATCCGCATCGATTAAAAATGTCAATTCCTCCATATTTCCAGTGATCTACAATTGACTAATAAAAAAATATATTTCATCGGAATAAGGTATATATTTCAATTCTGGACGAATTTGCGAAGCCGTTTCTTCGTCTGTAAACAAAATTTCCAATCGTCAATTTTTCACGAATTACAGCTCAGTTCCTCTATAGAATTTTGCTGATAGTGTCCTGAATTGAACTATAGCCCGCAACTATTGGCTGGCAATCGACTATGGGAATGTTTATTTTCAAGCACAGAACCGCCTTTACAAATTCCTCCGGGATTTTCATGCTCCGCTTATGGTAAATATTTCTACTCACCCTTCGGGTTGGCTGCTACAAAACTCAGTCGCTACAGCTGGTTTTTTTTTCTTTATTTTAAAACAAAACTCGAAGCTATGTAGCCTGAAGGCGAGGAGACGGTACAATCAACAATCAATATGCAACTAGCTATTTGAAATTGGTTCACTGTTGTAGAACCCCTTGGTCCGAAATACACCATAAAGTTAGCACCTTGCTGTACATATTTGCGCCTTTGTTTTGATTTGCTGTGTTATTTTGACAGAATATTTGAGAGTGTGTTCGTGTGAGTTCATTATGAGGGGCGCATTATTAAGCTTGGGACCGATGTGCTAGTACTGACTGAGCCAAGAAAAAAATCGTTTTTGTATGGGACCTACTGCCCAAGTAACCATGAGGCTGTAATAGCATGCATATATAGGGCATATGCATTACGTCTAGTGTATCATTGAAGTTGGATTAAAGCTGAAAAGGGCCCCACTAAAATCGATCTAAAGCTATACCTATTGTAATGCCATAAGACATTGCTAAAGTAGCATTATTGCATTGGTAATGCATCACTACATTCTTAAGCTAATCTAACGCTTCATTACTTGACAACTGTTGAATTGATGCGATCCCGCATTACCGATGTCGATTTTGGGTTGAATAAGTGTAATAATATAATGCTTGTGGTTACTTGGGTGGTCTTAGAGTTAGTCTATGGTACAATTGCAATAAGTCCTAAACTTCGCAATGGCGGTAGTGTTGATTCTCAGATGCAGCGCAGTGATAAAATTTTAAACCAAATTAAGGTAAAAAAAATACATCAACATTTGAAAATCCACTTTACTTAAAAACTAAGTAAAATTTATCGTAATCAGTCGTTAAATTTTACCGAAATTTTAGGTTTTACTACCAAAACCTAATTTTCGGTAATATTGAAGCATAATTTTCGGTAATCTTATGTTAGCGGGTACATGCTATACACACCCGCTGCACTTTACTCAATTTTTGAGTACAATTGTATGCTATCTCTTTTTCTCTCATGGAAATGTTACTCAATTTTCGTTAAAAAGTGGATCAACTCAATAAACTCAATACATCAATATATGCCTACTTTTTAATCCCAAACAATGAATACTTTTAAGATCTTTTTTTATTCCAGTGTGATAGAAGAAATGCATTTAAACAAGGCAACCATCAAAGTGGAGATATGGATTCGTTTTAGTTGACTGGCTTTGCCGGAAAAACAGTGAAAATAATAAAAAAAACTAGAAGGGACAGCCCAATGGGGTTGTACGGAAAGTTGACGTAGGACTACGAAGCAATGTGCAATCTAGATCGCTTGATTGATTAAAGAGTGGCCAAAATTGGCTTCCTTCCAAATCGAATTCCCATACACTAAACGTTCACACTACAATCTTTATTATTTGATATAGCCTGTCTTGTTTTCTAAATTCATACATCTTGCTTTCACTGGAAAAAAATATGTATGTCATATGATATCAAGATACTCTATATCACGTAATATACCTTGTAGTGCGAATGAGTTTTGTTCATTTGGGAAACTTTTACTCAAGAAGCTGGTTTCATTCACCTCCAATTGCATACGGTTTCTGCTTGGCCTATGTGTGTACAACACTGCTTAAAGTGCATATGTTGAAAACATTACGGCTTCGGAACAGGAAAGATGTTTTTCACAATCGATTATCCCGAAACCCAGCCTCCAGCTTTCCAAAACACATGTCAACTTTCTTTTCCAGTTGTTTTGATGGCCCTGAAAAGGGGTTCGAGGGAACAGCTACTGCCACCACCTCATTTCGTCATGAAGCTGGTTTACTTGACCATGGGTTCGGTTCGCTCTAAAACCTCGTGTTTAGCTAGCTCTCCCGGCAGCTTCCCGAATAAAAATTTACATCAGGCTGATGTCTGATTTCAATGTCTACATCAACATGAAATTCAAATGTACATCTTACGTTGAACATTAGAAATCAGATCGTTTTCGCTGTATTTAGGCAAGGTAACATGATGTTAACATCCGACATTTTCAAACAAATTTTTCTAATCCAATGTCCCTTTCACGTCATGATTTTGACATTCAAATAAAATGTTTTTCTGATGTTTTAAGATATCAAAGCATATTGATGTTTTCAAATGTATTTGAATAAAACAGCACAGTCAAAGGATTTTTGATGTTTTCAGTTGTATTAAAGGTTATGAATAAACATCTAACATATGTTTTCAAGTGCCGATTTTATCCAATAAAAGAGATGATGTATGATGCATTCAGATGTAGAAAAACGTGACGGTGTATCGTTTCCGGATGTTTTCAGTTGTAGATAATAACATTAAAACCAAATAATCTGAAAGCATCAAAATCACATGTTAGGCTAAGGTAAATTTTTATTCGGGTGTTGAGTAAAGTACATAAAGTAAATATGCACCAGTATCGCCAAAACATATACGATTCACACTTAATTCTAATCGCATCGGATATTTACCGATATTTTATGAGTACAAAATTTTACATCTATAAGAACACGGATTTCAACGCAACGTGTGATTGTCATGACACAAGATGTATTCTGGCTTATTATGAATACAACATTTTACTTCACAAAGACCTTTGATTCTATTGTAACGTTTCATTCATATGTTGTAAGAAGTTTTCTAATGCTGTAGACCTGCAGTCTTTTACAGTAGAATGAAGTTTATTTCTAAGGTAACGGCCAATTATAATATCATCAGATGTGTTTAGATGTCAAAGGTACACAACATTTCACACATACATAACGTTTGATTGTCATGTAATTTTAGATTCTAGTTTTATAAGACGTGTTCTGATTTTAAATTTAACATCATCAATACGATTGTTTTTTATGTGAAGTTTAAATATGTTGTATTTATATGTACTAGGGCGTTACTTTGAACTCTGAATACATTTAGAATACGACAACCCACATTCAAATTTAATGTTTGGAAGATGTCTGCTAATATTTTTTACATCACCATTTCTATTCGGGTTGATCGAGGGGCAGTTTGAATTTCCAGAGACGTCAGGGCCATCCGCCAATTGATTTAAGTCATGGCTGGCCCACAATTGATACGTTGCGGATGCGTTTGCGTGAGTTTGACAGTTTTCATATAGCTTTTCTGTCAAATTTACGTCAACGCATCCGCTACGTATCAATTGTGGGTGACCCTTCAGTCGGGCAGATACGCTTTCAATCCGTTCGGAAATGTCATTTACGAAGCTGTTCACGGTTGTTTGCGAAAACCCATTAATGGGTAAAAAAACACCCATTTTCAAATAGCATTCCCGTCTGTCACAAAATGGGGGAATTCTCAATCATGCAATGGGTAAAAAAACACCCATTAGAGGAAACCTCATACAATAAAAAAACGGGTATATTTTTACACATTAATGGGTGAAAAAAAAAATTAAAACCAAGCTTATCCGGTGCTTCGTTGGTGGGAAGTGCCGCTTGTTTCAGTTTTTTAATTTCATAAAAACTACAATAATATAGGAAACTAAACACTTTCGGAACAACGCGAGTAAGACAAATGATATTTTTGTATATAAATAATCTAATGCTCAAGAATTATGCTTCCAGATCGTCGATTAAACTTCCACTAAACGTTGACAATCGTTTTGAGTGCACGGAGCATTGAGGAGCTTGTAAAGAAGTCGAATCCATATTTTAAAAAAATACATGAATAAAAACAAGTACATGTATTTTATTTAGCCATTTATTGATTGATTACCATAAATATCATAATATTACAATCTACCAACTGCTACAAGGTCTGCATGCAAAAATGGGTAATTTTTTACATATATTGGCTTCTTTGCAATGGGTGAAAAAATACCCATTTAGTGACATACACTGCTTTTACCCATTAATGGGTAAATCGGGTTTACCCATTGAATGGGGAGAGGCACTTCTAGCGAAAATGGGTGTTTTTTCACTCAGTAATGGGTTTTTGAAAACAACCGTGTTCATAATGCTTATTGCTTTGCACTGTAACCGGCCAGTACCCATTAATGGGTAAAATATCACCCATTTCAAACTTAAGTGGGTTAACTCCTTTAATGGGTAAAACACTTTTAACCATTAATGGGTAAAGAGCCTGTACGTCTGGCTATCGGGTATTTTTTACCCATTTTTCAAAATGTTTGTTATTTAGAAATGGGTATGAAATACCCATTTTTCAAAACGTTTGTTATTAGGAAAATGAGTATCAAATACCCATTTTTCTAAATGTTTGTTATTTGCGAAATGGGAATGAATTCCCATATTTCGTGATATTTTTTACTTGTGATATTGTATACAAAGCATTAGAATAAAAATAGTAGATAAAAATAACTGTATTTGTATTTGCATTAATTCGTAACAACAACTCTTTAGTGACATGCCTTTAACCTCTCAGGTATGTCAAGTTTCGTTCGGGGGTTTTCACGTAGCCAAATATTCCAATGACGTGGTGGTCCATTGAAGCGATCATCACATCGTGATAATCCAGAGAACTTCCTACATCGCCCAAACAATTCCTGAAGGCTTCCGTGGAATATATTTGATAAGATTTAATTTTGACGTAATTTTGATGGAAGCTTGGATTTTACGCTCCGGAAGGGACGCGTACTCGGAAGTACAATTCTTTTGATGAAATCGAAGCATTTTAAATTATTATAATAAAATAATAACGTACCTCTCAGTTTTTAGAAAGCTTTCACTATCCAATTTAACCTTCAGTTCAGTCATATTCTTTTCGTTTTCGTGGACTGGATTCCGCGAAGGTTTATTTTTTAGTTTTAGAACAGCGCACTTTAAAGTGCACAGAGGGAGTCCGGCAAATGCTAAGATATTTTTTTCCCTTTAATGGATAGAAAAATACCCATCTTTTGGTCTCTCATTGAAGATAAAAAATGGGTCTTTAGTATGCATTATTTTGATTTTAAAAGTACCCATTTTTTTGACAGCTGCATATACTATCAAAAAACGGGTACATTTTTACCCATAAATGGGTACTGGCCGGTTACAGTGTGGAGGAAACGACAGAATCGGGTTAAAATGCTTCAACACCCGGTATTAAGCTTGTAGTACACTGTTTGTCCAATAGCCAAATATTTGTCATAGGCAGATAGGCATCTGACAAACATCTATGATATCTGTCAGCTGTCTAGCTGCCTATGCCAAATATATGGCTATTGGACAAACAGTGTACTACAAGCATTAGATAAGGTGCTATACACGGAAGAAACAAAGTACCTATAATTGAGTATTTTTAAACTTAAAGTTGAATACTGTTGTTGAACTGGAGAGATGGGTAAATTTGATTCTGCACATTAGGTAAACAGTACTCAATGGGTGAGTACTTCATTGACAACACATTTTTGAGTAAAAATGGAAGTTTATTTGCATACTTTTATTATTTGAAGTATATTTAGATTTAAAAACCGAAAAGCAATATATATGTTACGGTATTAAACTAGCCGTTATTGTTAATAATTAAGAAACAAACAAAATCAATAAAATACAAGTAAATTTATGTTTTTATTCTATCATCACGAGAGAGGCACTTTATTTTAAAAGTTGTATAACATTTACTAACTAACCGTGCGGAAAAGTTCTCTCCATTGGTTTTTACGAGTTTTATTGCATAAGGTTAAATTTATCCACCATAAACTTTGTATACAGTTACTCACATTTGAGTACTATGGCATATACTCAATGTTGTGGATACAACAAGGGAAACAATTTCCGAAAATTTCAATCCGGCTTTATTTGCGCGATCGAGCACCGCGATTAAATTTTCCTGTAAATACATTAGTCTTAATTTAGGTTTACATTTAGGTTAGGACAATTGCAACTCACGTTTGTAATGTTTCCGTGGTTTACCGTGGGTTTATCTACCAGCGATGCCCGTTTGGACGAACAAAGTATCTAATTTTAAGTACAATTATTAGTTTAATCTGTTCTTCCGTGCTAATTAGATCTAATTACCATTAATTTCACGTGGGCTCGCTAGTTGAATTCTTTGCATGCAGAATCAGCTTGAAGTCTCACTTTTTTCCCTGTACATAGTATTTATTTTAGTTTTTAGGTTCTTTTTTCTTTGTCTTTCACTAGCTTACCGTTTAACTTATATTTAGGTAGAGTAAAAATTAATTATAAACATGAATAAACAATTCTAGACAAAATCGTCAAAAGGTCGAAAGGAACAATTGTAAACAATGACTTAAAACGTAAATTTCCTGGAAATGCAAGGTTGCTAACATCTATATCTACTACCGATGGGAAGGTAATAATTCCTTCTATCTGTTGCTGGTGCTATTTTGGTTGTGGGAGCAAGCAGATCCCAGAAGAGTACGCAAGAGGTCATTGTTTACAAATGTTACTTTCGACCTTTTGACTATTTTGTCTAGAATTATACTATCACGGAACAAATTCTAGTATCAACTTTCTATCTAGCCAACAACTCACTAAACATTTCATCCGCTCTTCACCCGCTTTGTCGTCGTTGACAGCTAGCCATCAAAAAACATTGCAGTCAACTTCAGGCCGTTGAGTGCGAATTGTCGCCGCAGGTATGCACATCAACGCCGTTTGGATGTAGGTGCTGCATCACGCTTGGGGTGTGCGCAACAGTCCCCCCAGTAGTTGGACCATGGTCCAGCTCACTTCGTTTTGCGCCTACACCACAAGCTTTACGGCTGGCCTTTCGTAGATGCCTGTAGTTGTCTGTACGACCGCCGAACGTACTTGTCCATCTGACGAGGTCTTGACTGAGAGCACCCGTCCTTTTGGCCAACAGTTTCGAGCCAACTGAGGATCCACCACAACGACGATGTCGCTGACCGCAATTGGCCTCACAGGGTAGAACCATTTGGTGCGCCGAGTTATTGTGGGCAGATACCTGCCACCCATCGCCGCCAAAACCCATTCGCTAAAGCGTCTGAGCCTTCATGACTGCTGAAGTGCCAACGGACAATCGGTATACGGGACTAGTGTGGTTTGGACCCGCTCGAAGATCCCAACAGAAAGTGGTTGGGAGTCAACGCTGGTAATGAGACAGCATCCACAGGTACGTGGTGCTCGCGGGCGACTATTCACGATATTTTCCGCCTGGATTAGGTAGCTCCTTAGCACTTCCTCTGTAGGCACTCTTTGGGGTTTAACGGCTGCTAGAATCTTCTTCACCGACTGGATGAGCTGTTCCAAGCAGCCACCCAAGCGGGTGACGGAGAGTTGAAATGCCACGATGTTGTCGGAGTGGTGAATTCGGTTATCAGCTTGTTCTGGTCTAGCCCCGCCAATGCAGCCTTCAGCTCCTTTTCTGCGCCAACAAAATTCGCTTCTAATTTCCACGGGAGTCCCACGACGAGCAAAGCAGTTCCTGAGAGCCATGATGCACGAACTGGTGCTTAGTGAGGCGGCAAGCTCGAGGTGTATGGCCCGAGTTGTTAGGCATGTGACTATCAATCCCAGCGTTTCTCATGACGGCGACCGACAAGAACGAGAAATGAACCGAAGAAATCCACACCCACGTATGAGAACGGGCGTACGAAAGCTGCAACTGCGCCTTCGGAAGTGGTCCCATCGCCGGTGGTTCAGATCTCGCAGTAAGTGATCAAACACGACTGACATTCACGACGCACTTGGCCAAACTCTACGCACTCGAGAAATGCAGAACTGTTTACGGACTTCGTTTACACAGGTTTCGTGGCATTGGTGGTGGTAACGCCGATGAACACTGGCGACGATGAGACGTGTAGTTGGATGGTCTCGCGGAGCACGATAGGGTACCATCGCCTTCGTCCACAAAGTCAATATCTGCCTAGACGACTGTGGATTCGCATCACGCTACGATCGTCGATAAATGGGTTCAATTTGTATAAGCGGTTCTTCTTATTCAGACGGCGGCTGCCTGTTGGATATTGTTGCTAACTCTTCGCCGTAGGCGTCTTCTTGGGCTCGCAAAATCCGAAACGCCTCTGCTGTTGAAAGTTCATCTCTTGTAAGCGAACCGAGTACTGCTGGCTGCTCATTCTGCTTTCGCTTGGTGTTTTCCACGAAACGCTTAACGACGAAACGAACCAACGACTTGTTGACTTGAGGTCCGGTTTGAACTTCCACTTAGTTCCATCATCAGCGACGTTGTGTTTAGTGCTCAGCCATCTCCACTCGGTGATGTCCGTCGTCTCAAGTATTTCGCCAACGCGAAAGGCCACGAACTGGGAATAACGGCGGTGATCAGATTGCAGCCAGCACATGACGTCCCGCGCATCCGTCCAAAAGTAGCGGCAGTTGATGTTGATGGAATGCCCTTCTACAATGCTACGAGATAAACGCGTGCCGACAACCACTGCTTGTAACTCCAAGCGAGGTTTGGAAACGAACTTAATAGGTGCCAATTTCGTCTTGCTTCCAACAAGAGTACACTCGATGTGACTGGCTTCATTTCAGCGAAAAATGACACGGCAGCGAAACCACTTTCGCTGGCATCCACAAACGTATGGAGTTCACCATAGCTTCGTCGATCCTTGCTTCGTGGCGAGAATAACACCGAGGTATTCGGACGGATTCCAGCTCAGGTAGTATGCGCAACCAGGTCAGCCATTTCTCCAGATGTTTATGACCGATGGCCTCTATCCCATCCAGTTTGAGCCCGCCAGACTTCAAGGAAGTAGTACTTTAAGGTACATCAAGTAGTGTGCAGTGAGCCCTAAAGGATCATAAATCGCCATTAGCGTGCGTAGTACGTCCCGTTTGGAAGGGTGTTTGCACCGACAGTAGGTCTCTGTTACGATCCGTACAGAGTTTGTAGCGGAAGACGTCGGTCGTGGTACTCCTCCACATACCAAGAACCTTTTCCATAGCGAGCTCTGTATTCATCTCCATGGACTTCTCGACTTCGGATTTTCTCCGAGGGCCTCGAGTACAACTGATGAATTCGACACCCAGTTCCTCATGTGGAAACCTCCTTGCCGATGAATGTAACGTACATCGTTTGCCAACTTGATCGCCTCTTCCACTGTGTCAACGCTTAAGTCAACAACATATCGTCGACATAATGGCGACGGCAGATAGTATCGACAGCAGCGGGATATCTATTCTCAAATCGGATGCATTCTTATTAAGGACGTACAGCACTGTGCTGGGTTTAAACAGTAGCACCAAACGTTACTACTTGCATCACGAAGTCGCTTGGTTCCGTCGTGTTTCGCTGGCACACCACAGGGGATTCGCTGACTGTGTTCGTCTTCGGGTCGCATTCCTGCATTCCGACGGAAACATCTCTGCGACGTCTCCCCTAGGCCAATTGTCGCTCTCTGAACTTGTACAGGACTGGTGGCAGAGCGTTTAGCTGATCCGGTCCTTTAAGAGTACGGAATTGAGGGAGACATTTCCGAAAGGCAGCTGCGTCGAAACAATTCTGACTTTCCCAGGTTTGTTTGGGTTGAATAATGGGAAAATCGGTAAATACCAGGTGCGGCTCCCAGTTTCGACACTTCATCTGATGTCAGCTTACGGATATAACCCTTGCTTCATAGTCGGCCATTTTCGTTTTAAAGTTGCAGCTAGTTGAGGTTCGTTCCATCCGCTTCGTTAAACAGTGGTGACGTCTCAACGCCATGGATCGGTTGTTGGGCAGACGCACATCGTCAAACTTCCACAACAGACCAACTTGGTATCGCCCATTCTGAAAAGTGGTGATATCGCGTAGTATTGCTAGTGCGCGGTCATCGTCCTTGGATATCAGGTGGTTTTGCGGGGCGGTGATTCCCAAACTGTCGAGCGCGAAATAGTTTTTCACCGCTTCATGTAGGATTTCGTCTGGCCCATGGGAATGAGAGCAGATATGGAAGCTGAGAGGAGCGGTGCTGTCATTTGATCCACTGGCCGATGGGTAAGTACCGTAAACAGTCCAACCAAGACGGGTTTTAATCGCCACCGGTTCGTCTGAGTTCCCTTCACGGCTGTCTAGAGCGTGCATGACCCTTGCGTTGCTAACACCGATCATTATTTTTGGTTGAACGTTGCTGTAGGATTCAAGCGGCAGTGATTTTAAATGCGCATACTTGGCGCACAGATTACCAACCGGTAGAGATTGAGAAGGAAGCTTTAACTCTTTCACCGTGTACACCTCCTTTAGGTTGTGCAGACTGCTTCCGCTATGTGTGCCAGAGATACTGAGCGAGACTCTCTTGGCATCCTTTTCGTACCGGCAGGTATCCGCAGTCCACCGCAGACACAAGGGGTACTTCTCACCATTCAGGTTTAAGTCTTTCGCCAAACTGTCCTCCATCAGTGTTAGGGATGATCCACTGTCTAGAAACGCGTGTGTGCGTAGCTCGATCCCATTGTTGTAGAGTACTACCGGAACATACTGGAATAGGAACGGCTGTATCTCCCTCCTCGATGTGTATTGGTAACGGGACTCGACATCTGATGACCTCTCGACGACGGCTTGTTGTGGAACACTACTGTGGTTGCTGGAACCAGAGGCTGCTTCTGGTTTAATCCCGCGTCGTTGTGCAATAGGCGATGGTGTTTATATTGGCATCCGTTTCTCCTGCATGGCTTTGCAGACTTGCACGGACCACGATGATTACCCAAACAGCTGCGGCATAGTTTTGCAGTACCACGGAGCGTGTCCCAACGAGCGGAGAGACTGAAAGAAATGAACCGTTTGCATCTACTGCTACGCAGCGTCCGGCAGGCAAGGCAACCGTTGTTGTTTGCTTCAAACGGCTTCGCTTTCGGAATTGCTCAGCGTGTGCGCGTTCAAGAACCCATCATCCTTCCGACTTCGGCGAGATTTGCTGTCTACGGTGGTAGAAACTTGTGGCATGGTCATCGCTTTCGCTGCCTCTGCTAGCTTATACAACCAATCGCTGAACTCGGACAACGTTACGGCACGAAGAGATTGTCGATGTGTCGCCCAGTTCAATCTAATCATCGAGGAAGTCACTCTGTCAAGCTGTGCAGGAGTGTGAGGTTGCATAAGTGCTCTTCTAGCTCACAGGCCCTGAGAGCAAAGTCGATGAGTGTTCCAAGGCGGTCCGCCTTTGGGGCTGGTAGATTGTTGACTTTCTGTAGAAGTGAGTGCACAACGATTTCCGAGCGACCGAACAACATTTTGAGTGTACTTGTTCCAATTTGCTAGGGTGCAACAGCTGACATCTCACTGCGTCTAACGCTTTACCTCGCAAACACTTCTGAAGCCGCACCATATTCTTCTTCTGGTGAAACCGCAGAGATGTGTTGAGTTCTCGAAGGAAGGAAAAGCAAAGGCCATTCCTCCGGTTCACTGGTGAACACGGGTAGCTCCTTTGGTACTGCATGGCGAGCGGCGATTTGGCTTTGTTGAGCAGCGTCGCTCCTCCTGTTGCTGTAGGATCGTAGTGGAAAGCTGACGGATAGTATTCCGGACCGGTAGGTTGCGATTTACCAATAAGGGCCGAATTGGTGAAGCTTGTTGGTGCTGATTGCTATGAGGATGGGAAAACGCAGACGTATGTAGAATAATAACCACGCTATCGGTACGAATGTAGAAGCTATAGGACGATGTATATCTGTGGTGGGCGGCAGGATGGAAAATTTGATTGTGGATTGCCAAGCGGTGGAGGAAACATCGAAACATACGGTCGATTATTGTCCGCAGGAGGAAAATTTCGAAACTTGAGGCCGCGAAATCGGAACAAACGGTGGAGAGTGTTCCTGTTCCTTGCGGAGTGGATCGGAGGCAACTGATTGTGACAACCGAGACGAATGATACACTGGTGGCACAGCGGTGACCCGGTTTGTCCAAGCGATCCTGCTTGCATCCTGTCCATTCACGGGATTATCGTTGATTGGCGACCCAATAACAGTTGAAATCTACGCAGCAAATTTCGCTGCTCGGATGGCTTCTCGTTGCTCCAGGAACTGTATACGGTGGTCTTGCTGGCAATCTATTAATTACATCCGCTTGCAAGCACACTTTCTACGACGGGTGGACACGAACCATCTGCGCTAGAAACTCGCGAAAGAGGTGTTGGTGGGGGCGCGTTTGTAATGACGTTCGGGGACGAGGTGTTGGCACTAATGAGGCTCTTGGTTGGGGCATTGGCATTTGTGGTGGCGGTAGGGACGATCGTGTATGTGGCTCACCTGTATTTACTGTCGGTGGGATTGGTAGTAGTGGCAGGCTAGAAGCCGGATTTGTAGCTGGCGCTGGCAAGCAATCCGGGCAACTCCACGACCTATTAGCCACATCCTCATTAACTCCCTACACAGTCAAATTGAAACCACTGATTACATCGGTCACAGCTCACCATCCCGTTGCAGTCTGGAAGATTACACAGTAGGCATGATTGTTGTAGACTCTCTTCCAGCACCCTATTCCGCCTTGGGTTCCTTCTGTTGGGCATCGTTGGTCGATCCAATAAACGAAAATTTAAGATTGTTGTGGATACAACAAGGGAACAATTTCCGAAAATTTCAATCCGGCTTTATTTGCACGATCGAGCACCGCGATTAAATTTTCCTGTAAATACATTAGTCTTAATTTAGGTTTACATTTAGTTAGACAATTGCAACTCACGTTTGTACGTTTCGTGGTTTACTGTGGTTTATCTACCAGCGATGCCTGTTTGACGAACAAAGTATCTAATTTTAAGTACAATTATTAGTTTAATCTGTTCTTCCGTGCTAATTAGATCTAATTACCATTAATTTCACGTGGGCTCGCTAGTTGAATTCTTGCATGCAGAATCAGCTTGAAGTCCTTTACCTCTTTTTCCCTGTACATAGTATTTATTTTAGTTTTTAGGTTCTTTTTCTTTTGTCTTTCACTAGCTTACCGTTTAACTTATTTTTAGGTAGAGTAAAAATAATTATAAACATGAATAAACAATTATATCATCACGGAACAAATTCTAGTATCAACTTTCTATCTAGCCAACACAACTCACTAAACATTTCATCCGCTCTTCACCCGCTTTGTCGTCGTTGACAGCTAGCCATCAAAAAACATTGCAGTCAACTTCAGGCCGTTGAGTGCGAATTGTCGCCGCAGGTATGCACATCAACGCCGTTTGGATGTAGGTGCTGCTAGTGTGCCTGTATTAGTAGAGTGACGACACTGTCAAAATTGGAACCGAAATTTTCTGTCAGTGTCATTCCAATCGAGCAGGCGACCTGTCAAACGCATGTGAAGAAACAATTATAAGTGTGCCTGTATTAGAGGCCTTCGAGGATTTTTTCAAATAGAGGAGTTCGATTTTGTAAACAACGAGGGAAGAAAATTGCAAACGTAAATTTCTTAAAACTCTTTAGCACCCTCAAGGAAAGTATCATTAGCATGATGCTTGGAAAGTGTTATTCCTTGTATTGGTGGCCCTAGTTTGGATGAAAGTACTAAGGGTTTCAAGAATTAAACGTTTGAATCTTACTTTCCCTCTTTGTTTACAAAATCAGATGCGTCTGTTTGAAAAAGTACTCGAGTATTCAGCATTAATATTCAGTGTTGTCAACTCAAAGCATCAGGGATGCCAAATTTGTTATTTTCACAGGGATGACATGGCGTCACTCTACTAATACAGGCACACTAGGTGCTGCGTCACGCTTGGGGTGTGCGCAACACTCAAATTTGGCTTCTCGCACCGAACTCCAGAGTTGGGTGAAATGAACTTAATTTTGGGTTCTTTGTTTCTTCCGTGTACGTTTTCTTCTTCCGAGCCTTGCAGCTGGAACTGTTTGCCTTCCGAGATGGTGAAGCGAGAATGCACCTGAGAGCATATTCTATTGATATGATCGACCACCTGGTAATCATTATCCTTATTGCGTTGTAGATGGCTGTGGCCTGTTTGGGAATGCATAGTCTATTATTTCCGATAGACGTCTAGGCCGAAATAGTGCTAATTGAACGATAGACCAGCATTGAGAAATAAATATGTAGGATAATTCCATTGTTGACTCTTTAGATAGCATTTGGTGGCCCTAAAAAGGACCGTTTTGGTTTTAATAATGATACGGCCATAGTTTTTTTTTCTACGATGGTTGAACCACATACATTCCCAAAATAATTTGATTCCTATCGAATGATTGAAATTTCAAACAGCACAAGAGATATATTCAACCAAACAAACTCTTTAATAAGCAAACTGATTTGGTCGTACTGAAGAGGACGGATATAGTTGACGGGGGAGAAACATTGTTCACGGTTGAACTTGGGGTTTCTTCTTGGTATTCTTGGTTCAGCTCCTCGTCAGTGCGGGTGGCCATCTGCAGTTGACGTGGGCTGATTCTTGTCCCGTTGTTGTCACGGGCGGCATTTTTCCATCAACTCTTCAGCAGCCTTTTTTTCTCGCATCGATGTTGACGGGGGTATCGGCCCAAACAGCCAACTGCACCAACTTCTCTGGATAACGAATGCTCACCAGTGCATCCTCCAGTGTGGTCGAACGCCTACTGCGTCGCTACAGTACATTTTGCTCTGCACAGCACTACTCTATCGTCAGACTGACTCAAATTTTCATTCAACGAAGTCAATGTGATACTAAGTGCATCAAAGGGGACGAACTTCAGTTATTGCGCCACAATAATTAGTTTTAATTAGTGCATGCTAGACGGATGATTTTCTTAACAGATATGTTCATAATTTGCTAGCCACTGCCAGCAACTAATCCGGTATGTACAACTAGGAACTAAAACGAACTCAACCACATAGTCTAGTCGGTCTCTGACGTATCGCAATTCGGCTCGAATTATCTCTTCTAAAATTTCGTTCGATAGTTGTTCAACGGTCTTTGTGATATACTCCGGGACGCGGCGTAATTGAACTACAAACCGACAAAAGAAAAATTCAACCAAACAAACTCTTTAGTTAATAAACTGATTTGGTCGTCCTGAATAGGACGGATTTAATTGACGAGGGAGAAATAGTTTGCGATTCCCCTAGGGTTGTTTGTCTCGTCACGAGCGGCTTTTCCCCGCCAACTCGTAGGCTTCAGCAGCTATGTCTCTCTCAGCGAGGTTGACAGGAGCATCGACACCAATAGCCAACTGTACCAACGCCTCTATGCACTCCCGCTTCATTTTACTCAATTTCTGAGTACAATTGTATGCTATCTCTTTTTCTCTCACAGAAATGTTACTAAATTTTCGTAAGAAACTGATCTAATCACAAAATTGAGTTGATCCACTGTTTAACGAAAATTGAGTAACACATCCGTGAGGGAAAAAGAGATAGCATACAATTGTTCTCAAAAATTGAGTAGAAGAAGCGGGAGTGTGGGCAACGACTGTTTGCCAGTGCACCATCCAGGGTGCTTGCTGCCGCAAACTGTGTAGCAACAGCCACTGCACAGCTCCACGACTGTTGTAAGACTGAGTCAAAATTTCAGCTAAGAGCTGGTATGTCATGGCGTCGGATGCTATTGCACAAAAGAAGGCGGTACCAACGAAGACAATGTGATACAAATTGCACCAAAGGGGACGAACTTCTGTTATTGCACCACAATAATTAGTTTGAATTAGTGCACGCTAGACGGATGATTTTCTCAACAGAAATATGCCTAATTAGCTTCCCACCAACAGCAACTAATCCGGTACGCATAACTAGGATCAATGGCGAACTCCACCACATGGTCACAGATGTGTTGCAGTTTGGCTCGAATTATCCTTTCTAGACTTTCGTTCGTTTGTTGTTCAACGTTCTTTGTGGTATAATCGGGGACGCGACGTTTAATGATTGCCACATTCAGCCGTGATGCGGTAATTGAACTAACAACAGCACAATAGAAAAATTCAACCCAACTCTTTAGTTGGTAGCCCACCAGTTGGTCGTTCCCACATGTTCCATAATTGCTGGCAAGGTTACTGTGGCAGTATGAACCAATCAGAGCGTAGCGCAAATATGATGTCATTCTCGACCAATAGCTTTGTGCGTTCAGAAATTTGTGTGGGACGGGGAAAAGTTATTTTGAAGAAGAAGAAGACATTTGTTACTCGTTTTCTATGACCTTGCTAGGGAAAACACATTTTTCAACCTGTTGATATGCAAATTTGCATGGGAGCAAAAGCAGGTCATTTTCAAATGAAAAATTGAACTACTTTTACTAATTGAACTTCATTCAAATTTTAATGCGAAAAATTTGTGAGTCTTCTTGATAAAATGATGCATGAATGAAGTCATTCTGTTTTGTCGAACGAGAGTTATAAGCGTTCAAAAACCTTTCACTTTTGCGTAAAGCTCTCATTTTTCAAAATTTTGAAACGGCACCCGGTATAGAAAAGAAAAACGTAGTCCTACGTTAAAAGGAGAAGTTCTTCTCCTCTAGTATTGCCTTTTGCGTCGATAATGGTACTGTAATCTCAGCGCCACTTTGGCTGTTTGTTAAATTCTGTTAGTGTCTACAGCGTACACTTATTTATGATCCAAACAATAGTACGCCGAAAAGAAGAATCATATTCAACAAATCACCAAATTGGCGCTGAAATTACTGTAAAATGTTCGGTGCAAAGGTCAATATCACGGACAGGCTACGATGAACTAATTAGATCATTAAGATTGTTCTATATCCCCGAATAGAAATGGTGATGTAAAAAATATTAGCAGACATCTTCGAAACATCAAATTTTAATGTAGCTTGTCGTATTCCATATGTATTCAGAGTTCAAAGGTACGCCCTACTACATATAAATACAACATATATAAACTTCACATAAAAAACAAACGTATTTATGATGTTAAATTTAACATCAGAACGCATCGTATAAAACAAGAATCTAAAATTACACGAAAATCAAACGTTATGTATGTGTGAAATGTTGTGTACCTAAGACATCTAAACACATCTGATGACACTAGAATTGGCCGTTACCTTAGAAACAAACTTCATTATACTGTAAAAGACTGCAGGTCTACAGCATTAGAAAGCTTCTTACAACATATGAATGAAACGTTACAATAGAATCAAAGGTCTTTGTGAAGTAAAATGTTGTATTCATAATAAGCCAGAATTCATTTTGTGTCATAACAATCACACGTTGCGTTGAAATCCATGTTCTTATAGATGTAAAATGTTGTACTCATAAAATATCGGTAAATATCCGATAAGATTAGAATTAAGCGTGAATCGTATATGTTTTGACGATATTGGTGCATATTTACTTTATGTACTTTATTCAACATCCGAATAAAAATTTACCCTAGCCTTACATGTGATTTTGATGCTACCTATACATTACGGGTAAATTTCCCGTGAGAAAAAAAGGTATACACTTCCGCTTCACTTTACTCAATTTTTAAGTTCAATTGTATGCTATCTCATTTTCTCTCACGGAAATGTTACTGAATTTTCGTTAAAAAGTGGATCAACTCAATGTTTGAGTAGATCCACTTTTTACGAAAATTGAGTAACATTTCCGTGAGAGAAAAAGAGATAGCATACAATTGTACTCAAAAATTGAGTAAAGTGCAGCGGGAGTGTAGTGATACAAATGAAAGAGAGGTTGTTTGAGCGTGAAGGTAACTCCTTCTCAGCAACCGTGACGGCAGGTGCAACGAAAGAAAAGAGAGAAAAGCATTTTCAAATCATCTCTGTTTTGACAGTTTTTCCTTTATTTTACAACGCTTTTTCGTTGGTGAATCGTGCATCGCCTTTTATTCATGTTCATTTCTGATGAAAACTGCAATTTTTCACATTAAAATGTTGATTTTGTGAAACCAAGAGAATTTAAAAACAGTGACTTGTGAATAGCATGCATGATTGCTTGGCAGTGCATGAAAATAGTGATAAGTACCACACCATGAATTCCATCTAACGACTCCGAAGATTAGCAGCCGTTTCGGCTCAAAACCGACCACTCCATCTAGGTCCAATTTGATCCGGCCGACCATGAGCTCATCATAGTGTGGCGGATACAACGACGGGAGCCAATTTGAACTGTCAGTTGGCGGAGCCAATCGAGCATATCTCGAGTAATTCATGTTAAGGGCCTAAAAGCCATTTCTGAACGATGACTTTAAACGTTGATTTCTCACGAATCACGAGAATCCCACTATATCCTACTACTCAATATGGTAGAACTAACATTCTTCAACCAAATGCTGCTTTTATTTCACGAGAGTGATTTAAGGTAAGAGAAATCGATATTTAATGTCATTATTTACAAATGGCGTTTAGGCCATGAACATGAATTACTCGAGATATGCTCGATTGGCTCCGCCAAGTGACAGTTCAAATTGGCTCCCGTCGTTGCATCCGCCAGACTATGAATCTAGTGACTATAATCTTTACTTGCATGTAACAAATATACAAGTTCTTCCAGTAATGAAAAGTTAAATCAAACCCCATCGTCTTCAGCCGTGAAGACCTCAATCCAACTGCCTTATTTAATCATTACACCAAGTCAAAATCCTCAACGGCTTTAACTCCGTCGTCTTAGTTCCGGTTCAGATCTGATTCTATAACATCTTTTAAAAGTTGTGACTCGACATACGGAACACCGATCGATAAACTGAAGAAAACAAGGCCATATCTAGATAGTTTAGTCAGCAGAACACCGGAATATTTTTCGAAAGTATCGATGGACAGTCCCTCTGCAGGGCGCAATTCGGTGAAATTGGAAGATCCTGTAAAATCGCAGAAAGAAAAAGATGGCCCGCATGCTGAAATAAGTGTGAACCTGAATAACCTGAAAGTGGCAGTATGAGTGAGACCACTTTCGGCAAAAGATGTATAGAATCAATAATCATAGTCAAATATCAATAATTATAATTATAATCAATAATAATTTGAAAACAATTACTTCTAGCGTATTTTTCTGGGATCAGCTTGCTCCCTCTAACCAAACAGCACCAGAAATAGATACAAGGAGTTATTACCTTCCCGTTGGTAGTGGATGTAGATGTAGGCAACCTGGCATTTCCAGGAAATTTACGTTTTAATTCATTGTTTACAAATGTTACTTTCGACTTTTTGACGATTTTGTCTAGTAATTGCAAATATAGGGTATAGGGGATGTAATGTGAGCCTAGCTCCTTCATTTTGCCTATGTACCAAATGTGTCATTATTTTAGCGATAATTAACAAAATCTTATTGCTATAGGGATGACCGATGTAATCCGAAGCAATTGAGACAATATTAATCAACTTATAGTTGTTCACTTCTGCGTAATTTTCGATTTCTTGAACTTTTTGGGCATCATGATTTCACTGGTTAAGCTGAACAGATGATCTACACGATCTTCAAGTGATCTAAATTTGCCTTAATTGAATCGATAAAGCAAGTAATGCAGTCTGGATGTGTAGAAAATAGTTACACGTTACAAACTAATAGTTCTCATGCTAACATAACATTGATTCTACAAGAAAATCGTAGACCCAATGTTGTGGACATATTTTTTTGTATGATCCCAACTATGGCCTGTTGTATCAATAACGTAGTAAGAACGTTGTTATTGGTAAAATTGCAACTGGAAATGCATGAATTTGTGCATGTTTATATTCAAGTGGCTCATATAAACACACATCGACGGAACAAAATCATTGTACAGTGAATTATAATGTTTTCATTGTTGAATGGCTGATGCATCATATATGAACATCACTTAAGTGTTTCGAGATAGTTTTACTTTAGTTTTTTTTTTTAATGTTGTATTGAGTAAGTCGAATACAGCTATCAATGCCTTAATTTATAATATTAAAAAAGAAAACCGTACCCAGACTGCATTTAGTAACAAATCCATCCAATGGGACGAAGTTGCATCCATGAATAGACTCAATTTGGTGCCAATAGACCGACATTAAATCCATATCTCTCGAAAGTTTCTGACTTAATAAAAAGAGTTGTGCATCTTTTCGTGATACATACTACCAAATGCCTTATCAGACTTATCTTAGCAAGTGTCTAACTAGTTGAATCTCGCTTACAGCTTAAAAACTTTCTGAGTTCTAGTAAAAAATGTAGTCGATCATAGCATAATAGCATAGACTAACTTTAAGACCAGTAGGTCCCATACAAAAATGATTTTTTTTGGCTCAGTCAGTACTAGCACATCGGTCCCAAGCACGGTCCCAAGCTCAATAATGCACCCCTAATAATGAGCTCACACGAACACACTCTCAAATATTCTGTCAAAATAACACAGCAAATCAAAACAAAGGCGCAAATATGTATAGCAAGGCGCTGGCTTCAAGGTGTACTTCGGACCAAGGGGTTCTACAACAGTGAACCAATTTCAATTCGCTAGTTGCATATTGATTGTTGATAATAGGCTGAGTTATGCCTGGATCAGACATACAACGTACAGCGTTGTACTCCTTTAGTCTAGTACGTGTTTTTTAGTACTGGATTAAAGTATTTGACAGTTTGTACAACGCTGAACGTTGTATGTCTGTTTCAGGTATTAAGGGACACATACCCTAGTAAGGGTAAGAGACAATGAAGTGATTGTGAATGCTGTTAATACGTTCTTCTGCGAGAGTGCAACATAGCTTCCAGTATGACAATGCGTTTTGGTCTTGCAATGCGGAAGATCGTGCATACATGGATCAAATAGGCGTCTATGCTGGTCTTATGAAACCGTTGATAGATGAAGAACTCGAAGGACACAATGCCTGTCTGTTTGCTTATGGACAAACTGGTTGCGGAAAAAGTTACAGCATGATGGGAATCGATTCCAATGATTTGGAGATTAATTCGGATGCTGGAATAATCCACCGTTTCTTTTTTTAAGTCAGTTCGTTTATTTGTTAGGCTCAGGCGTGTGTTACACTTTACGGAGCCGATATTCAATATTGTTGTACATAAAATTTTACTTTCAGATATTAGTAAAAGTGGGATGCCAATTACTCGTGGCTAGCTCGAGGTTAACGGGTCACATTATCATTTGGAAAGGGCTAGGTAGGTAACTTATTTAAGCCATTATTTGCTGCTTTTGGTTGCGACATCTAGCAAATCCTCGATCCCTGTAGTTCCTTTCAAGAACTAAGCCGCGCATGGGTGACCACGGCTTGCTGAGCAGGTACAAGTAGCACGGAAACAAAAGGATCATATAACTGGGACACAATGGCAGGGAATTTACTAGAGTGGAAGAAACGGGGGTGATGACGTACACTCTAAGATCAGACAAACAAAGGAATTCATAAATCGCTTGCATGTAGGAAAGATCACGCATTCCCAACACATCTCTTATCTCGCGGAAGGGTTGTCTACCTCGGGCCTTTAGGGTATCCAAAAGTCGTGCTCTGGAGGCATCATTATCCGGGCAATGCCAAACTGCGTGAGCGATGTCATCATAACCGGTTCCGCACCTACATAAATTGCTATCGACGTGGTTAATACCATAGACTAACTCTCAGACCAGTAGGTCCCATACAAAAACGATTTTTTTCTTGGCTCAGTCAGTACTAGAACATCGTCCCAAGCTCGGTCCCAAGCTCAATAATGCACCCCTTATAATGAACTCACATGAACACACTCTCAAATACTCTGTCAAAATAACACAGCAAATCAAAACAAAGGCGCAAGTATGTATAACAAGGTGCTGGCTTCAAGGTGTAATTCGGACCAAGGGGTTCTACAACAGTGAACCAATTTCAAATCGCTAGTTACATATTGATTGTTGTTAATACTGTAGAGATGTGCGTCTAGCGAGCAGTGGTTGGACATAAGTCTTGACATCACACGAATGAAACTGCGACTTACATCCAGACCTTTGAACCACGATCTCGATGAAAAATTTGGAATAATGGAATGTAACCACCATGTAGCATACTCAAGTATGATCGATCCAAAACCCTGAGACATGTATCTTTCTGAAATATCCAATCTAACCTTTATCATTAACAAGTCTAAGAAAAGATCCCACGCATAGAATAGGACACTTGTACTTCTTATATTCAAAAGTCATGTCTTGCAATAGAATACATTTCGCTTGTCATCAAGTTACACCAGAGCATTCAACCTCACCGAAAATCAAAACAGACCTACTTACTAATTTATTGCCAACACATGTTTTCATAATCGTTGAAAATAACATCCTTCTAGGTTTTGCCACTTGAAAGCAAAACACACAAAACAAAAGCTCAAATTACTGACCGATACCTACCAGGCAGTTCAGTACTCGATTGACACAAATTATACGTTATGCATTGTCATCGATATGCACAACCAAACCAAAGAGGTTCATGTCGATTATATTGGTGTCGCATCTTTTTCAAACATACTTTGTCGAATAGTCAAATGCAAGCCGATTGGTTAATCGAAATCCACGAAGTAACTACAAGTACCTCCCACTAATAAAATATCGTGTAGACAACGAAATTTTGTGTAGACTTAAGCTTCTCTGTAATTAGTTTTCTAAGAGAAATATATTCTTACTTGACACTTCAAAAGAAGAACACATCGGAGTTGTAAATGGCGACCGTTTTTGGTATCGAACGCGCAATGTTCGGTGAAAGTAAAAGTTAAAGTGTTAGACAAATAAAATTGTTTGAAGATCAGCAGCAGAAGAACGTAACATGAACTTGAGAGTTAAGTGAACTTGAGTGAAAAGTCATGGGTGCAGAAGAATCTAAAGCTCACGTCGAGCACAATGGCGATAATCATGTTGAGATTATCAATATACAAAATCAACACGCCCAAAAGTTGGATCAAAATACGATGTTGTTATTGATCATATTGGCTGTTGTTGCAACACAACTAATTCTGAATTTATCTGCTTACATACAAAAGCGATGCAACAAAAAGGCAATGAAGAAAGCAGAATCATTGTTCAAGTTAACGAACATATCTGCACAAGTGTAATGTGAATAAACTTAAAACTTTAAAAAGTGATTATTGGTAAAATTTGCAATTGTTAGACCATCATTGGTCTGGTTTATGAGGCAGATTCAAAGAGAGCCGAAACGTAAAAGCTAGCGGAGTAATAACACGAGGACACTCACAACGATTAGGTGTAATAACACGAGGACACTCACAATGACCAAGAGTGATAACACGAGGACACTCTCGACCAGATGCAGATACAACAGCGGTGAGCACGTACTAATTTACTAGAAGTGAGAAGAAAATCATTTTTAATTAAAAAGTGAACAGTTAATATGAATTTTAAGATTTTGTTTTGTGTAACTAGTGCGATTCAAAAATATATATAAGAGCAATAAGCATTGCATATTTTATAAATCAAAAATTGAAGTTGATTCGAAAACAGTGTAATGTTCGAAATTCTTGAAAGACAAATTGAAGAGTTACAATTGATAAATATTAATTTAAAAAAATCCATTAATAAGTTATATAAACGACAAACTCTAATTGAGAGGAGAGATCAAATTCAAAGCCTTTATCTTGAAATTCAAATTCAAAAGTTATTAAGGTCATTTAAAGATAAACTGCCGCATTTGCAATTTAATAGTTTATCAGAACTTTCTCGAGAAACGTACCAAAGTGCTTTAGGAATTGTGAACCAAAAATTGGAAAACCACTCGTATGTTATCAAAACGAAATTTAAAGAGGCTGTAAATTTAATAATTATAGCTAATCGATTTAAATTAAAAAATATGGCGCTTGATGTAACCACCGCATCAAAGTTAGCAGAGCTAATACCAACCTACAATGGCAACCCGGAAGGAGCAAGATCCTTTACGGACGCTATTAATTTTATTGACGGCATAGTAACCGCAAACCAAAAACCAGGTGTAATACAACTAGCTTGGACTAAATTAACGGGCAAAGCAAGAGAGTTGTTTGTGGAAGTACCTGCTAGTTTAGCAATTATTGCCACAAAAATTACAGAAAATTGTACGGACAAAACCAGTGCTGATTTAGCGCTCAGTAGTTTACAAAATATCAAGTTCAACAAAAATGAAACCCAAAAGTTTACCAAAGAAATTGAAGAGGCATATGAAAAACTAGTTCGTGTTTACAGTAGGGAGCAAATACCCACTGAGGTAGCCAGAAAACTTGCGCAGAAATCTGCTGTAAAAACTATGATAAATCAATGTCAAAACAACGAAACCAAAATGATGCTCAAGATTGGCAAAATTGACACATTAAGAGATGCATGCAATGTTGTGATTGAGAATGAAAATACCACCAACACAACGTCTCAAATTTTACAGACCAGAAGTTATCACCGGAGATTTGAAAACACGCCGAGAAATTTTAAACAAAATTTCGCGCGCGGGAGGCATACGAATCGAAACCAATCATTTGATCGATTCCGTTCCTACCGAACTTACAACGAAAGACCACCAAATCGGGATTTCTACCAACATGTTAATCGCGGCAATAGCAACTTCCGTAACAGAAGTTTTGGTCAAAACCATTTCCAGAATGATAGGAATCAAAACCATAACAGACACACTCGCATATTCTACGCTAACGCAAACCCGCAAGGAGCACACATAACGCAACAATATCAAAATACCGCACCGGAGCTACAAGCAACGGGCCATACAATGAGTAATTCAATTTACACGAACCAAGTGCCCCCGACATTCGCTCAAGTGGTGCAAAACCACCAGCAGCCACTGTCCCAAAAAATGCAACGAAATTTTTTAGACCAGCGAATGTAGAGACAAACGCAAACACAGAGCGAATGCTCACCATAAACTTGAACGCATCAAATTTCATAACAGCTGACGTTCAAATGGCAAACACAAAATGTACTTTTATTATCGACTGTGGAGCGGACGTATCGCTCTTTAAGGTTGACAAAATTAATCCAACGCAAATTATTGACACTGCAAATACAACTCGATTAACGGGAATAACCAACGAAACAGTAAATACACTTGCAACAACAATAACTGACCTATATTTTGATCATGGTTTGTCCATCATACGGAATACTTTTCATTTGGTGCCCAACAATTTTCCGATAGCTACAGATGGAATTTTGGGGCGCGATTTCTTGACAAATAACAGATGCGTAATCGATTATGAAACATGGTTACTCACTTTTAATTTGGAAAACTTTCAAATATCAATTCCAATAGAAGATAATATAAATAATGGTTTCATTTTGCCTAACAGAAATGAAGTGATTCGAAGAATTTCTAATTTAAAATTTTCCGAGGATATGGTAGTACATTCACAGGAAATTCTGCCAGGAATTTTTTGTGGAAATACGATCATATCATCCGACATGCCCTACGTTAAATTCATTAATACAACAAACGATCCGGTTTATATTTCAAATACAACATTTATGCCAATTTTAGAACCATTGAAAGATTATTGTATAATGAAATTCACTAACAGTAGACAAGAATCATCAGCAAGAATACAGAAAATTTTGAAAGAATTAAATGTGACTAATTTACCAGATGACTCAGAGAGACAATTTACCAAACTAATAACAGACTATGCAGATATATTCTGTTTATCAAACGAAAAATTAACTACTAATAATTTTTATACTCAAAATATAGTTATGAATGACACTATTCCTGCGTACATTCCCAACTATAAAACGATACATTCCCAAAACGACGAAATACAAGCTCAAGTACGAAAAATGCTTAATGCAAAAATAATTGAGCCATCAGTTTCTCCGTACAATTCGCCAATACTGCTTGTACCGAAGAAATCTGATAGTGGAGAAAAAATATGGCGCTTAGTTGTTGATTTTAGATAGCTGAACAAAAAAGTAATGGCTGATAAATTTCCATTACCAAGGATTGATACAATATTAGATCAACTTGGCAGAGCAAAATATTTTTCAACACTAGATTTGATGTCTGGTTTCCATCAAATTTCTCTTGATGAGGGATCCAGAAAATTTACTGCTTTTTCCACCCAGTCTGGACATTATCATTTTACGAGGTTACCCTTTGGATTAAATGTAAGTCCAAATAGTTTCCAGCGCATGATGACGATTGCCATGGCAGGGTTATCCCCTGAATGTGCTTTTGTATACATCGACGACATTGTAGTCATCGGTTGTTCGATAAAACATCATTTGTTAAACCTTACTCGAGTTTTTGATCGTTTAAGACAAGATAATCTTAAACTTAATGCACAGAAATGTAAATTTTTCCGCTCAGAAGTAACTTACTTAGGACACAATATAACTGATCATGGTATTTTGCCTGACAGTTCAAAATTTGATTCAATCAAACATTATCCAATACCCAAGAACGCAGATGAGGTACGCAGATTTGTCGCATTCTGCAATTTTTACCGAAAATTTGTGCCACATTTTGCAACTATCGCACACCCACTGAATCAACTGCTTAAGAAAAACGCTAAATTCGGTTGGACGTCTGAATGTAGTACGGCATTCGAAAATCTGAGATTCTGTTTGATGTCTCCGGCAATTCTCCAGTACCCGGATTTTTCTAAGGAATTTATCCTCACGACAGACGCTTCAGACGTAGGATGTGGAGCAGTCTTGTCACAAACACTTGGGAACAATGACTTACCAATAGCATTCGCCAGCAAAACTTTCACACAAGGCGAAAAAAATAAACCTGTCATATTAAAAGAATTAACAGCCATACATTGGGCTATAAATTACTTTAGAGCCTACCTGTATGGTCGAAAATTCAAAGTACGAACAGATCACAGACCGCTTGTTTATTTATTCGGGATGAAAGATCCTAGTTCAAAACTAACAAGGATGCGTATCGACTTACAAGAATACGACTTTGTGATAGAATACATAAAAGGAAAAAATAATACTGGTGCAGACGCATTATCACGTATTATAATAACATCTGACGAACTAAAAAGAGACAATGTTCTAGTAGTTAACACTAGATCAATGACTCGTACTAATCAAAACCAATATATTCAACCTGAAAGATTACCTATACGCAATCAAGGGATTGATCACCTCTTGACATACGTTACCGAAAATCCTACAGAAACAAATAAATTATGGAAACTTGAAACATTAATCGAAAATAAAATATGGACTTTTACAATGAAGAATGGAAAAAAAGAAAGTATTGTAGCACAAGTGCAACAAATAAATGAAAATGGAAGTCAAATACTTGAATTTGCTCTTCCAATAATTGAAAATAATGCAAAACATTTAAATGCAACACAAATCGCGATATCATTGAAGGAAGAAATATTTAAACTGATACCTTTGAATACGTTCAAGGCAGTAGTGAACAAAACATTAAAAAGCATGCAAATTATTATTTTTCAACCTCCTAAGTTTCTTACTGATTTACAAGAAATTCAAAAGAAACTTGAGGATTATCACAACACACCCACTGGAGGACACATAGGACAACATCGATTGTACCTTAAACTCCGTGAAAAATATACCTGGAATGACATGAAAAGTTCTATTTCAAGATTTGTGAAGGCCTGCGAATCTTGTAAAAAGAACAAAACGATAAAACACACTAAAGAGAAAATGGTAGTAACAACAACACCATCTTCACCTTTTGAAATAATATTAATAGGTACGGTAGGACCCCTACCAATAAGCACTAAAGGAAACAGATATGCCATTAGCATTCAATGTGACTTTACTAAATATGTCATTTTAATCCCTATACAAACTAAGGAGGCGATAGTAAAAGCTAAAGCATTAGTAGAAAATTTTATACTTATTTACGGTACATTTGTTGAATTAAGATCAGATCAAGGCACGGAATATAAGAACGAAGTGCTTGAGCGAATTTGTAAATTATTAGGAGTAAAGCAATCCTTTGCAACAGCCTATCATCCTCAGACAATCGGATCATTGGAAAGGAATCACAGATGCTTAAATGAGTATCTGAGATCATTTGTTAATGATCAGAGGGATGACTGGGATGATTGGATGAAATTTTATAGTTATACTTATAATACAACTCCACATACTGACCACGGATTTACACCCTATGAGTTATTATTTGGAAAGAAATCAAACCTACCTCATGAAATTTACGAGAAAGGATTAGAACCCGTGTATAATCTTAATGATTATTACTATGAACTGAAACACAAAATACAAAAAAACAAATGAAGAAGCAAAACAGAAGCTAATTCAACATAAAATAATACGCACACAACAATTCGTACCAAAAAGTAATTCAATAAAAATAAATATTGGTGATGCAGTTTATTTAACCAATGAAAATAGACGTTAGCTCGATGGAATATATAGTGGACCATTTAAAGTACTAGATATTACAGAACCAAATTGCATAATTCAAGACATTATATCAAACCGAACAATAGAAGTGCATAAAAATAGAGTAATAGCATGAAACAATATTTCACAGCAAAAAAAAAAAAAAAAATATATATATATATATATATATATATATATATGTATATATATATATATATATATATATATATGTATAAATAAAGAAAAAACCATCATTATAAAAAAAAATAAGAAAAATAAACTACGCATAGTATTATCAAATCCATTAAAGAGGTACATGTAGAATACTCGAATGATTTCACGGTGCTACATCATTCTTCCTAAAGGGGGAAGGTGTAGCATACTCAAGTATGATCGATCCAAAACCCTGAGACATGTATCTTTCTGAAATATCCAATCTAACCTTCATCATTAACAAGTCTAAGAAAAGATCCCACGCATTGAATAGGACACTTGTACTTCTTATATTCAAAAGCCATGTCTTGCAATAGAATACATTTCGCTTGTCATCAAGTTACACAAGAGCATTCAACCTCACCGAAAATCAAAACAGACCTACTTACTAATTTATTGCCAACACATGTTTTCATAATCGTTGAAAATAACATCCTTCTAGGTTTTGCGACTTGAAAGCAAAACACACAAAACAAAAGCTCAAATTACTGACCGATACCTACCAGGCAGTTCAGTACTCGATTGACACAATTATACGTTATGCATTTTCATCGATATGCACAACCAAACCAAAGAGGTTCATGTCGATTGTATTGGTGTCGCATCTTTTTCAAAATACTTTGTCGAATAGTCAAATGCAAGCCGATTGGTTAATCGAAATCCACGAAGTAACTACAAGTACCTCCCACTAATAAAATATCGTGTAGACAACGAAATTCTGTGTAGACTTAAGCTTCTCTGTAATTAATTTCTAATAGAAATATATTCTTACTTGACACTTCAAAAGAAGAACACATCGGAGTTGTAAAGCCTTATGTAACTTGCATTGCCCTATTAATGAATCCGTTACGAGCGCTAGGTCAAGAATTCGACTATTTCTATTCAACAATCCGTTCATTTGCTTCAGTTCATTCAGATTAAATCCGTCAAGCAGTGCAGCACATGTAGTAGAAATGTGTGATTCCATAACATCCACGGTAACGTAGTCGGAAGTGGTGATAGTAAATCGTCAATTTTGTTTGTGCGGTTGTAGCAATATCAGACGCCAACAAGCGAGGGAAAATGCTATTTCCATTTGTACAAGCCAGTTCCCTTACTTGATCCGTGATACCTGAATCTACCGAGAGTATTGTGTTCGGGGTTGCCTCAGCAGAGCTATCATTAGAATTTGGCATTGACATTGTCTGGAACGGTTGAATACAATTGAGAGAAGGTGCGGTATCCGCGGATGCTTCGGAAGGACATATACTCAAAAAAGCATTACCTGGACCAGCCAGTTCGCTGAGCTGGTGAGTGTTGACAGAATCCATCGACGACAGATCGTACGAAGTAGCTTCAGAAGAGTTATCGTTGGGATCAGACTCCAAGCTTGTCTGAAAAGGTCGAGGTCGATTGGGGGAGGGTGCGGTATCCATAGTCGCTTCGGACGGACATATATTCAAAAAAGTTTTACCTGGACCAGCCAGTTCGCTAAACTGGTGAGTGTTGACTGAATTGATAGACGACAGATCGTACGAAGTAACCTCAGACGAGTTATCGCTGGGATCAGACTTCAACCTTCCCTGAAATGGTTGACTTCGATTGAGCGTGGGTGCGGTATCCGCAGATGCTTCGAGAGGACATATACTCAATGAAGTATTACCTGGACCAGCCAGTTCGCTGAGCTGGTGAGTGTTGACAGAGTCCATTGACGACAGATCAAAGGAGGTAGCCTCAGAAGAGTTATCGCTGGAATCAGATTCCAACTTTGTCTGAAATGGTCAAATTCGATTGGGGGAGTTTGCGGTATCCATAGTCGCTTCGGAAGGACATATATCCAAAAAAGTATTACCTGGACTAGCCAATGAGTTTAGCTGGTGAGAGCTATTAAGTGTGCAGATACTACCGGAGTAGTTAAGGGTTCGTTGCTAGATCGAGAAATCAATTCTCTGTCTCGCTTTTTTAAGTTGTTTCACGAAAAAGGGCAGTCACTGCTCCTCGATGAATGAGTAACATCAAGCAGCTCATCGTCCGACGATTGGCGTTCCATATTCACACGATGACAGTTAATGCACTTCTCGAACTTAGCCAAACACTCGTTGATCTTGTGATCTCCTGCACACTTCGGGCAGCATGCAGTTTTAACACACGATGCTGCCTTATGTCCATATTCCGAACAATTGAAGCAGCGCATGACATCAGTTGCCTCTAAAACTCTGCATCGCTCCCATCCCAGGTTGACTTGCTTTAACTTCATCAGAGTGTCGAATCCACACGCATCGGTTTCTAGTATGACCGACATCTGGTTTGATGTGCACTTTTCATTGCGAGTTATACGAATGACTTTCACATCCAATAAGTTTGCACCCGGATTTTGTTGTTTCAGATTGGAAACCAATTTTTCTTCACTCATCACCTTTGAAAAACCGATGATTTTAATTCTTGGCTTCAGAGGTTTTTGGATGTCGATGGTATGTTTCACTGATAACATATCAGTAGCAGCCTTGACGAGCTTCAGTGTTTGATCCTTATTTTCACATCTAACAGCAACTTCGCCAGACTCTCTGAGATGCAATTCTTTTACAGCGAACTCAATCGGATCAAATTTTTCACATATATCATGTTTAGTCGTTTGAGCATGTTGTGCTTGTTTCGGTTTAAACAGAACGGTTTGTTCCATCTTCATGACCGTGCTAGACTTTTTTCGCGGGGAACGAGGGATCTCAGTCTCGACCGGTGGTGGCAGCAAGAGTGGGGAATTGATCGGATTGTTTCTAGATTGGTTCTCTATGTGACGACCTTTACCTGAACGTAAAAGACCACCTTCTTCTAAGACAGCGGTAGAATCAATGTTCAAAATCACTGTCGCATTACGACTTTCTCGGTTTGGAAGCAAGTCGTCAGGAGCTTTACGCTTTTTCCTTTTTGCATGCGGCTCATCGGAGGCTAGCACTACACTTGCGAACGAAGGCTTATCAGCACAAACTAGATCAGTCGTAGAGGTGGCTGCATGTAAGTTGCAATTTCTATCAATATTCTTGAATGCCGAAAGAATATGTGTTACCAGTGCAGCATTATTTTTTTCAACCTCCGCTTTTACCAAACCCGGCAGCATCAGATTGTTTTTGTTGATACAACCAACCAGATCGTCAACATTCTTCATCAGCTGTGTACATTGTTTCTGAATATCATTCAGCGTAGTTTGTTTCTTCCTACAGCCAAAGCACATATACTTGAGCGCATTGTTTTCTCTCAAAGCACTGGGACTAGTGCAACTCAGGTCAGAGCACTTAGTGTGCAAAATTTGCTCACATCCACCAAAGCAGTATACTCGGTCATGTTCAGAGGCGATACATTGCGAGAACACACTACAGATCACAGTTGTCATTGTTGGACACTTTTCCCTCTTCCCTCAACCGTGAAGCAGCTTCGTAGGGAGAAAACAGACAATACTTATAATGAGCAACACTTATTATCGCTAGATGGTTGAACTGTTTTCACAAATATGCAACGATTGCAATTATCAATAAGCACACACTTTACGCGATTCGACGGAACGTAATTAGGATTACACGTAGGAACAATAATTACGATGACAAGTCCGAAATATATAAGCTAAAACCAGATAAATATGAGCGATAGGAAAAACAACAACATTTTGTCCACACATACGCCGTTATCAGCTATGTACCGTAAGTCCGCTATATTTTGCCGTAGTTATGTACCGTAAGTCCGCTATATTTTGCGCATTGCCTAATTTTGCGCAGTTTTATATATTTTGTGCTGTAACTATGATCTGCTGCGTTTTTGGGATTGGCTTTTGACACGAATAGCTTGTAAATTGTGTTGCCTTTCGATTAATTGGATACTTGATGAAAAAAAAAGCTCATACCTAAAACCGCGGTTCGTAAACAGATGTGCGCACTTTGAAATCATCAAAATTTCCGCTCTGTGTGCTAAAACAAGTGTCAATTATCACAAGATATTTTATTACGAGATAATAAGTTTTAAAAGCTGAAATCACTCAACAAATGTGGAAAACAGGTATGTACTACATTCATCACATAGCATTTCAGCTGTTTGTGTAACACTTTATCAGAAAATTAGCATAATTTGATGCGCAAAATATGGCGTCAATTTTTTCATCATGTTCCTTATTGTTTACAGTCAGGGGTGGTAGCGGATTTATAGGTAAATAATAGTGACTTTAGTGACTAAAATAATAAAAATAGTGACCAAATAGTGACCAGATAGTGACTAAAAAGTGATTTCCCAATTTTAGTATTTTTTAATCTTCTATATATTTGATGTATAAGTATAGTAAAAATGAGCTAAGTGATCAACCCCGTTTGCAAAAATTAATAATGCTGCGACGCAGTATCAGTTTTTGGTTTTTTTTGTCAAGAAGCCTGTAATCAAGCGACTTTTTTTCCTCCACGGCCTCCTGCATTTGGTCCGCAGCTCGTTTGTGCGAAGACGGGTCTATATGCACGGTTGAAACACCTTCCGGTATGGCCTGTGCTAGAATAACATCTGGGTTCACTAAGTTTATATGTATAGAAATATGAAAATTTATTAAAAATAATGAAAGATGATGATAATATGGGACCACGTGCATCGCATTGAAGCTAATCTAGAGTGCTGACCGATCAGCGCTATGCATTTGACAAATTCAATTGAGCTAGAGACGGAACAGCGTTCGCCAGGGCATCTAGTTTTGTAGGTGTATATTTTTAGACTTTATATAGTGTGGCCAGATCGCTTAATTTGGTTGACTATTGTACAATAGGCACAAGTGATGTTTTAAACATTTTACAATTGGCGGTGCAAAAATAGTGACTTTGACCATTTTCCCAAAAATAGTGACTTAAGTGACTTTTGGATGCAAATAGTGACTTTTTAGTGACTAGACTCAAAATAGAGACCAAGTCACTAAAAAGTGACCTGCTACCAGCCCTGTACAGTCCATCATGTAGGAAAGTGTAAGCGGTATTTTTCAGATAATTTGGCCAAAGCCTTGCAAAAGGTCACTCGTGGCATCTCTGTTCGACTGGGTGCCATTCCGTTGAGATGAATTGTCTGGATTTAGTGCATGGTAAGCTAATTAAACAAACCATTTATATAAATTGCATGATACTCAAAAGATGTTTCGTTTGATACAGTTGATCAACGTGCAGTTTTTCTTGATTTCGCCTAACATTTGCTTCATCAATCTAATCACATCACTTATTCCACTCGAAATTTGCCAATGGTGATAGAACCAGCTGACAAGGATGTTTTTGAAAAAGCGTTCCGTTTATCCGATGTTCAACCTTATAAGGCAAAGATAAATCGGAGACCGATATCTTGTCAATCTGCACGGAAAATAATCCACACATCCACACAAATTCATGGAAAATGCCACATAATACTGATGTGTTCTCAATCGAGTAGAAGTGTCTGAGAAACATAAATGAAACATTTACGAATTATCGATTTTTAAACATAAATCGGCATATAGCTAGGTCGAAAATTACCCTACTTTACGCTACTTTACTATCAACATTGTTATTGAATAAAATTTCCATAGCTAAAACTATACTATTCCAATTGTTTCAATGTTTTCATATGTATCTATTAGTTTTTTTTTTTTTTTTTTTTTTGTTGGAGCGTAGAACCACTGCGTCCACTGAGTTGAACTTTTGTGGTATACCCCTGTTTGCTATACTAATTCGCATCTAAAAGCTAGATCACCATTTGTCAAGTGACCAGCCTAAGGCGCGTCTCCCAGTCAGGCAAAATTGAGTTTATAAAACCCACCACCTTCCCAGGATTTGCAGTCCAAATTTCTTTAGGTTGCATATAGCCACTGTACAGAAATTTAAATCTGCTCTTGTACATAGCATCACAACTGCAAAGCAGATGTTCCGAGGTTTCACGTCCCATGTTAAAGAAACGACAGATATCATTCTGAAGCTGGCCAATGTTTTACAAATGATATCTACTCGGGCAATGTCCGGTTACCAGGCCAGTATAGGTACAAAGAACTCGCTTATTGAGCTCCAGAAGCTTTTTACTAATTGTTACATTTGGAATTATAAACCTTTTCGCTTGAGAACACTTTTTGGTGACCATCCAATTGGTCATCACCATTTGCTCTTCCCAAGATTTTAATTCCATTTTTATGGCACAGTATGATATACCGCAGAATGGTTCTGGGCCAATAAACTGTGCATTTGAACCTTGTTTAACAAGCTCGACTGCCCTTTCATTGCCTTCAATGCCACAGTGTCCCGGAAGCCAGAATAAATTTACCGAGTTCTCTTGGCACACCTTTCGCAATGAAAAATGGATTCCCAGACAAGTTTGGATGTACATTTATAATTACTCAACGCTTTGAGTGCCGCTTGGCTGTCTGTAAAAATACAAATATTTGCATATCTGTATTTTCTCTTCAGACAAACGTTAACACATTTTATTATAGCAAAGATCTCCGCTTGGAAAACCGTTGGATAGTTTCCCATCGCCACTGAGATTTCTACCCCAGGGCCGAAGATTCCTACTCCCGTTTTTGTTCCAATTTTTGAGCCATCTGTGAAGAATTTTATTGAGCCATGACGAACAGTGGGACCTCCGACTTCCCAATCTATACGTGACGTTTCACATATCTTGTAAGGGATGTCATGGTTTTCCACAGGTTTCATCCAGTCTCCATTCATATACATCACTGGCCCATTTTGAAAGCTTTTTGAAATGCTCAGGTGACCGACTAAGTCACCAGACATGAAAGTTTTCAACCGTTTAAGTCTAAGCATGCGCTTTTCCGCTTCTAGTTGCACGTATTCGTGCAAAGGCAGCAGATTTAGCATTGCATTCAACGCATCGCTCCCGTTATAGCAATGGATAATAGCCGTTGAAGTTTTGTAAGCTTTTTCTGTGCAGTAGCCTCTTTTGTATTTGGCCACCACACAAGAGAAGCATACGATACTTTAGGACGTATTATGGATGTATAAATCCACATTATCATTTTTGGTCTTAGACCCCATTTCCTGCCAAATGTTTTTGAGCAAATCCAGAAAGCACTGGTTGCCTTACCGATCATACACTCAAGATGAGCATTCCAGTTCAGTTTGGCATCCAGTATCACTCCTAAGTATTTAACCTGTTCACTAAGATGGATCTTTAATCCTCCTAGCTGAAACGCTTTTAGACTAAACTTCCTTTTCCTAGTGAAAGGTACAATTACTACTTTTGCTGGATTAATGCTAAGGCCCTCCTTTATACACCAAGATTGGGTAAATTTTAGGGCCTATTGCATTCCTTTTTGATATGATGTTGTCAAATGTTCCCCTCACTATAATGACTATATCGTCTGCAAAACCTACAACCTTGAAACCTTTTTCCTCTAAGCTTCTTAGAAGCTCGTCTACAACTAAGGACCACATAAGTGGTGAGAGGACTCCTCCTTGGGGACAACCTTTCGTTGCCCGTATTGTAGTAGACGAACTTCCCAGCTCTGAAGTGATTTTTTTTTTTGCGAGCATGGTATGAACCCAGTTAATTATGTTCATGTCAAAGTTCCTTTTATTTATGGCACGAGCCATAGATGAATATGAAGCGTTGTCGAAAGTTCCTTCAATATCTAAGAAAGAACAAAGTGCTATTTCTTTTATCGATAGAGCTTTTTCTACCTTTGAAACCACACTATGCAGTGCCGTAACTGTTGACTTACCAGACTGGTAAGCAAACTGGAACTCAGATAGTGGATACTTGTTCATGTAATTTGAATTGATATAATCATTCAATTCTTTTTCCATTGTTTTTAATAGGACTGATGAAAGACTAATGGGTCTGTATGATTTAGGATGCGCCTTGTCTCGCTTTCCTACTTTAGGTATGAACATAACTTTTACTTGCGTCCATGAAGCTGGAATGTGGTTGAGTCTAAACTTGCTTTAAAAATCTCAATTAATGGCGAGATCAACACTGCTTCGCCGATTTGAAGTAATGCTGCAAATATCCCGTCCATTCCTGCAGATTTGTAAGGCTGAAAAGATCTCAACGCATTTTCTAATCTGGCTTTCTTAAAGATTTTGTCAGCCAAGTCATTTGCAGCAATTTTTGCTCTAACAGACATTTGAGATGTCCTTGTAGAACTTTTTTCAACTTCAAGTGTTCCATCTACACACAAAATTGATCCAGGAAAATGTGTTTCCATAATCAGCTTTAACGTTTCACTAGGAGTTTTTGTAAAAACTCCATCCTCATTTTTCAGATTCCCAAGTTCAATCGTATGATCCTTTGCAAGAGCCCTCTGAAGTCTTGCGACTTCCAAACAAAATATACGAATACAAACAAAATTCAAGCAATATAAAATGTATAAGCATGCTAGCACATAGGTATTTTATAGAATTTAGCATAAGCACTTTTCGTACATAATGCTCCTTTACATTTTGTTCACCAGAATTTAAATCGAGGCAATAGAAACGATCATTGTAGTTCAGACTTTAAACAGGTGTAGTTCGTAGTTAGTTTTTTTAAAAACTCTTCGAAAGTCCTTGCGGACTTAACTGGCGCAGTCGTATGGATAGTAAACGCGTTCGCGAGTGATCAGTTGGAGGAAACCGGCTCAAATTTAATCGAGGGAACATCGATTGGATGAGCATCCCGAAGGAGCATCGGAGATTAGAGGACCCCTACTGGACTTACGAAACAGCGTAGAACCGACACCCTATAACCGAAAGGACATCGGTAACCAATAAACCGCAAGTAGAGAAAAATTATCTCATAACAATTAATTTAGTTGGTCTACTAACCAGTGAAAATGTAAAATTTATTTATAACAAAACGTGAAAAAGTGCATGAGAACGAACAAATTTTCTATCGTATCAAATAATTTAACTGCTTAAATTAACCAGTGAAACAGAAAAACCTATTTTTAAGAAAGTGATAAACGCATGATAACAAGAAAAATGGCGGAAAACCTAGTGAAAAAAATAGAAGATTTAGAACGGCTCATAGAGCAACAGGCTCAGAAATAAGAAAGGCTGCAGCACACGCCACAAAATATGAACCAGACCGTGCAGTCTGCGCCAAATGTTTTTGATCCGACAAAAATCCCGGACATTATCAAAATGATCCCAGGGTATAGCGGAATTGAGAGTGAGCTTCCTACTTGGCTGGAATCAGTCGAAAAGAAACTCGAATGTGCAAAAAATTCTGTCCCAGTGCAAAATTAGAAATTAATTGCGGTTGGCTGGAGACAAGCCATTTTGCATACGCTATAGCGTCGCTGTGTGGAAACGCACACCAGCAGTCCAGTGTTAGCGTTCATCCGTTCATCTGCCAACCATCACCGACCATCGTATCACACTCGTTGTGCTTCACACCTCACCGGTATAGGCGGCCACACACGTTCGTCGCCCAGCAGCAGCAGATCAATTGTACATAGAAGATAAGTTTTTTATTTCTCTTTCTCTCCTAAATATATTCTCAGTAATTGTTGTTAGCTTATGAATTTTGTGTTAAATCTCTCTGTGTGTGTGTTGTGATTTTTTTTCATATTAATTGCCTCAGTGGTTGAGCGCCATAAGCTCCCACAAACGAGCCATGGATGGTTTGTCGGAAGACGAATCATCTATGGCGCGAAATGATGAGGTACCTCAAAAGGTAACCCGATCACGTGCTTATCCAGATAGCTCATCTGGTCCATGGGTACCAGACCACCTCGGGTCATGATCTGCCAGAAATGCCAGCAGATGGGACATACGACCTCCCACTGCGGCAATAAGGCACGCTGCTCCAATTCCGGGGAGAAACACGAGGATGGAGCCTGCGCAGACAGCACACCAAAATGCGCTTTCTGCAAGCGTTCTCGTCCTCATGCTCTCTCGTCATGCCCGGCGTACAAACAACGCGGGGAAAAATTAGAACGCTCGCTAAAACAGCGTTCCAGGCAATCTTTCGCCGAAATGGTGAAAAAAGTCTCACCATCACTCGATGCCAATACAAATCCCTTTGCTCCTCTGTCAGATGACGAGTCTGACTTTGATTTGGTTGAAGAGGGAACATCAGTTAGTTTTCCGGAAGGTGCTTCACGTAAGCGAAGATGCGTTTGCCCACGGAAAGTTGCTGAGCCGGAGCCCAAAACCAGCTTGCCCATTTCAAGAGAGGTGGAAAAACGGAAAATCCTAGTCCTCCTGGTTTCCGCAGTACTAACTACTCCCAGGATTTTCCATCTCTTCCGGGGACATCAAATACCCCTAGTGTACCGGTTTTAAGAACAGAAGTTCCTTCTGCATCAGGACTGTTCTCATTTGATGACATTGTCGAAGGTATCTTCAAGTACCTCGACATTTCTGACCCTCTTAAAAGCATTGTTCTGGCAATTCTTCCAACAGTGAAGACTTTTTTGAAGCAATTAACAATTAAGTGGCCCCTCCTTGCAGCTATCATTTCCTTCGATGGATAATTTTCCAAATGAGGTCGGGGATTTGATCACTGTTCTGCAGTGGAATTGTCGAAGTCTTGTTCCTAAATTGGAATCTTTTGAATTTTTAGCTCACACCACCGGTTGTGATGCATTCGGTCTTTGTGAAACATGGCTCTCTTCCGAAATCAATTTTCCGTTTCATGATTTCAATATTATTCGTCTTGATCGTGAGGATTCGCGTGGAGTACTTTTGGGGATCAAAAAGTGCTACACCTTCTATAGAGTGAATTTTCCTCCAATTCCAGGTATTGAAGTTGTCGCATGTCAGGCTGTTATTAAAAATACAAGCCTTTACATTGCTTCTGTGTATATTCCTCCTAGAGCCTCAATTAACCGAAAACAGATTTCAGATATTTTTTCGGTCCTTCCTGCTCCGCGGTTGGTCATGGGAGATTTTAACTCTCACGGTACAGGCTGGGGAGAACTGTACGATGACAACCGGTCTTCCCTGATATATGACCTCTGTGACAACTTCAATATGATCGTTCTCAACAATGGAGAAGTAACACGTTTGGCTGGCCCATCCTCAATTGGCAGTAGATAAGACCTCACACTCTGCTCGAATTCATTATCATTGGATTGCACGTGGAATGTGATACAAGATCCCCACGGTAGTGATCATTTGCCTATTAAAATTTCGGTTGCCACCGGGTTCAATCCGTCGAAATCTGTCAACGTCACGTATGATCTTACCCGTCACATCGATTGTACAAAGTTTAGGACAGCAGTAGATGAAGCCGTTACGACGGTAGAAAGGCTTCCACCGCTGGAAGAATATAACTTCCTCTCCAACCTGATCTTAGACAGCGCGCTTCAAGCTCAAACTCGACCAGTTCCAGGAACATCATTTCACAAGAAACCTTCTTCTCCATGGTGGGATCAGCAATGCACCAAGGTTTACCGTAAAAAGTCCGACGCGTTTAAAGTTTTCCATAGACGTGGAACACCTGAGCACTTCGAAGTATACACGGCTCTCAAACGCGAACTTAAGAGCCTCATCAAGGCCAAGAAACGCGGTTACTGGCGAACATTCGTGAACGGGCTATCGCGTGAAACGTCGATGAGTACTCTTTGGAACACGGCGCGAAGGTTGCGTAACCGAACTACGAACAACGAGAGCGAAATGTACTCGGACCAATGGATCCTCAAGTTCGCGCGATAAGTTTGTCCAGATTCGATGCTTGAGAAGCTCCTTGAGTTCAATCCTCAAACCCGCTTCATGACCTTGTACCATTTGTACATAACACAGGCTGTCAGCCCTTCGCCGAACATTTCCAATCGTGTTTGCTTCTCCGATTTCGACAATTCGGTTCATTTTGATTTATCCATGAAGCAGGAGCTTCGTGGAATCCCAGAGCATCATCGTCCTATGATTGCTTCGGTGATATTTGCTGCGAAGTTTGGCCGAGTTAATTCCACTAAATCGTTCTTCACTGACGGATCTTTGATAGAGGAGTCAGCAGGCTTTGGTATATGTATGTATGTAAGGTAGCCACCGTCGCTTCTACGACCTTGTCATGTATGCAGCTCCACTTAATAGCAAGATCAAATTGAGTTACCGGGTTGCATTCACAGTAACGCTGTATGAAGGGCCAAAAACGGTGGGGTGGACCCGTAAGCAGAGACACTAACGCGAAACCCGCGGGAACATAAGATTCTCCTTCCAACGATACGATCCAACATACCGAATAACCCAATTCGCAATACTCATTAAGCTTTCTACGGGATGGCTTGTTAAGAAGGGCGCGTCACTCTCGCTGAAACTGTTGGAGTAGAATTCGCAACATCACAATCGAATCGGTAGGATAAGAAAATGATACTGTTTATCCCCTCCTAGACGCCGGTTGTCATACCACTCCATTGTCCAATTCCAGCTTGAATGATACCCTGATGCTCCCTCCCTGCCCAATATATATTCAATGTCATGTAGTAATATATAAAATATAGTGAATTATTATTATTATGATATTTAATATAGTAAGTATATGTAAGAATGATAGTAACAATTCCATTTGTAAACCTGAAAGAATTGTCTTAACTAGTAGCTATGAGAAAAAAAATTGATTCAAACATATTTTACAATACTTGGAATATCCATGGATGATCTGAAATTATATAGCATATGAAGAATAGTAAACCAAAAATTTCGAAGTGCTGTTCCGTTTCCGTGAATCACAAAAACTTTTTGTAGTGAGTCTCACAGGTACTATAGCAATTTTTAGCAAATAAATTTAAATGCAATAATATCATATCATTTAATATCATAACATAAAAAAAAAATCTGACGTTATAATGTAAAATAAAAACACGAGCAAGCCAGTAAACTATAGTAGAATATATAGAGGAAAGGCTTGTAAGATGGAACGACTTGTAAGATGGAACAGCGCCACTTTTGACATTCATAGCGACAACACGATCGCGCTGACAAGTGTTAACCTCATTTTTTTACTATTCTTCAATTTTCATTTGCTTTTGGAGTGAATACACTCATTCGATCTAGCTCTTCCAGGTTTGATTGTTCGAAAGTGGTGAAATAATTCAAATAGCAATTATTTCTTGTGCTTAGTAAGTGGAAATTTCCCATCGATATCAAAAGGTTAACATTTGTGTTGGCTACCAAATTTTATGATCCAAAGGCATTTCCAAACAAATCGTAAAGTGAAACATTTTTTTTATGTTTTGTGTTTACGGCGTCATGTTTGTAAGATGGAACACTGTTGAGCTTGTACGATTGAACACATTTTTTTTTTCGTTTTAAAACATATGAATGACATTTTTATCCTTCTTACATCAATAGAAGGGTATTAAGATCGCTTGAAAACTCGACTTTTTATCCGAGGCCCACAGGGCCGAGTGTCATATACCATTCGACTCAGCTCGACGAACTGAGCACATGTCTGTGTGTATGTATGTGTGTGTGTGTATGTGTGTGTGTATGTGTGAGTGTGCGTTACAAATAATGTCACATCGGTTTCTCAGCCATCTGTGAACCGATTTCAGTTCTGTTGACGGCAAATGGAAGCTACAACATTCCCATAGAATCTTTTTGATTTTGATTTGTTCATTCGGACATTTCGTTACGAAGATATGAACGAAACAGTACTTGAAGGCCTATTATAATAGTAATCAAACAGTTTAGTCTCCGATTACATACTGAGCTATTTGTGTACCGATTTTAGTTTTGTTTGTGCCAAATCAAAGCAAAAATCTCCAAATAACTGGTCAAAATTTCATTATGATTGGATAATCCTTCATGGAGATATGACCAAAACAATACCTGAGAGCACATAATTGTGAGATGACAATATACTCGTTGCAGTGCAAAACCGAACAAGACCAATCACACCAATCGATGCCGCTTGCATTCTATTGTGTCGCATCTGTTGCGTTGTATAGCACATACAGCGGACTAGCCACACTATGCGACTGTATAGAATTAGAGCAGCATCGATTGGCTCGAGTGGTCTGGTTTTGAACTGCAACGAGTATATTCGAAAATTACACAAAGTCTCCATTTACTATTTTCAACGAATATGTACTTATTAAGCATCTTGAATCCATATCGATAATCAAAATTGAAGCTCAGGATTGTCTAATAATTCATTCTGTGGACTAAATATACGAAATTTCTAATATATGTGTAAATTCTCCTTTTATATAATAGGTCGTTAAATACTTTAAATCTCAATATTTCAATCATTTCGATAACCAATATGTTCAGGATTGACAAATAGTTCATTTTATAAACTAAATGTATGACATATTATCGAATCTTGGAATTTCTGATGAAAATATGTATCCAGTACCATATTGGCCATATTTGAGTTCGTATTTCTGGTGAAGTGTAAGAAGGGTTCAGTCTCACCATCGGTGGATTAATGCGGGTTTTTATGTTTAAAAATGCCATGGAATCAATAATAAATTGAAATATAACAGTACATTTGTTTTAAATTGCAATTTTCGATGAATTTCGAAAATTGGCCATAATTTTTTTTTATTACTATAAATAATCAGTTCCGTGGGCAAACTTGGAGTCCTTTAGTTCCTCTTTCGAAAAATCCTCGAAAAAATAAATATTCTACATGTTACGAGCAAAAAACGAATCGTGTTCCATCTTGCAAGCCATTTTTTGAATTTGCAATTTTGGACAGATTTCGAAAATAGGCCATAACTTTTTTTTTTGATGACTGTAAATAATCAGTTCCTTGAGCAAAGTTAGAGCCTTTTAGTTTTTCTTTCGAAAGATGTCTTTGGATTCGCGAAAAAATAAAAATTATACATGTTACGAGCAACAAAACGGATCGTGTTCCATCTTACAAGCCTTTCCTATATCCGTAACTTAGCTGGCCATCGAAAGACTTCCGCTGTTGCAGCTTCGATAAAATTAATATATATTAAGAATTTGCTTTCACAGTTATAGTCACATAACATAATAAGCGTAAGTATAATATATATCTGTTATCCACTGGTTTGTAACTGAACAAAAAGGTTAGGTATGTTTTAATATCCTAATAGTCTTGGAAAAGCTGAAAACAGTAAACAATTAGGAGAAATAAATTTTATATAAGCATGAATAATGCCAAAAACGTAGATTAAGTAAAACCAGACAAAAAAAAGTCCGATAAGTCTTACTGGTCTGGATCTATAAATGATAATGGGAAACAGGAAAGCAATGATTATAAATTATATAGTTTTGGTGAATACGGGAAATGCTTTTTTGAGTAGAATTTGTCGTACATAATGCTTCCTACATTTTTTTCAGTGAAAATAGCATACAATATAGATAAAATACCGAACGGATGTTATACTATAAAATGATAACACAAATTTTAATTGTATTCACATATCTACAGATTGTGATCCTGCTGGAATTGTAGACGGGCCCGCTCATGCACTACTATTTTTAGATAAATTATCATAACAACCGAAAAAAACAAAATATATTTAAAATTATTTTAAAATACTTAGGAGTTCCTTGGATGACCTGAAATTACAAAGAATAGTATATCTACAGTATCGATGTGCTGCTGCTATAGTGGAAAAAAATTGATGTGATATAACCACAATGGAACTGACTCTTAGCTTCGGGTCCTGGAATCCCTACTGAGCCCTTGCGGCACGTCAAGCCGGCCAGTTCAGCGCAAGGGCAAGTTTTTTAATGAGCTTATTCTTTCCAAACTTCGGATTGGTCCAACCCTGAAATGCGAGGACATTTTTATTTAAATTTTGGCAAAACCGTCTCCAATTTCAAGGAAAATTCCCCAAAATTTGTTCTTGAAGTTTCATCCTGGACTTCCGAACTTTTGGGAAGTTTTGTCCAGAACTTTGAGGAAGTTTGTTCCGAAAATATTGGAAAATTGGTGCGCAAATTAGAAGAAAGTACCCCCTATACTCCTGGGAAGTTTCTTTCTGTTCTCTCTAAAACATTTTGAGAAATCCTTATTCTGAAATTTTGAAATGTTCTCCTCTGAGCTTTGGAAACGCTGGCTAGCACTTCCCGAAGAATTTTTTTCCAGATTTTTTGAGAAGTTATAGGGGTAGTTCCCGTCTGAAATTTAAAAAATTTCCAAACTTCAAAAAATATCCTCTTTCCTGAAGCTCTGTTAAGTCCTCTCCTGATTCTTGGGGAAGTTCTGTCCTGAAATTCTGGTAAGTATGATCTTGAACCTCGGTAGTGTTCGGTCCTAAACTTTTGAAGATTCGTCTTGCTTGAACTGCTTGCTCCCAATATTTCTGAAAAGTTTTTTTTCGGAAATTTTTTTTTTCGAGGAAGTCTCTTCCTCGGGAATTATCTTACCGAAGCTCTGGGAAGCCTACTGCTAAACTTTCCGGGATGTGCCTTAAATTCTGGGTCTTTTCTTCATATACGTTTAGTAGTTCTTTGGAAAAATTCGGAGTTTTAAGATTTATTTCAATAGCTCATAACTTTTACTGCTATTCTTTCCCCGAGTGGCAACCGACTGGGCTCCAGAGCCCACAAAAGTAATGGTATTCAAACGAGAAAATAAGATTTACTTTTTGTTATTCCGACCCAAGGCGTATTGGTTGGCCAAATAACTCGAGCTCCTAGTCAATATCCTACCACGTTTGCTGGCTTCACGCCGAAAGCCTCTGGCGATGCCCATATTCATGTTTGAAAAATGGATTTATCCTTCTTAACAACATGCAACCCTAAGAGTGCCCGAATGAAAAATTATCATAGATTCACAATTGAATATATTGTAACCATACAATAGAATCTATAGAATGTACAATTAATAGTATTGTTCATAACGATAAGATGACAACAGAAGTTATTGTTACTACAATAGAATCTAATGTAAATTGAGAAATCAACAATACAAAATGGGGGTTGTTATGTATCTTAACTGTAGAAAAAATCATCATTTTCCGAAAAAAAAAATTGAGTCAATTAGTATTAATTGTATTGTTTCTCAATTGTTGAAATTTTTTTATTGTAATGACAATATGCATTTTTTATTTATCTGATTCATGAACAATAAGGTTCAAGGTCGGAAATAGATTTTAATGTTATTTTATATTATTGTATTGTAATTGTATGGTTATTTTTATCCGGGTGGACAACAATTTCTGCTAGAACCAAAAATGTGAAGAGAAAGTTTTTATGTGTCCGTAAGGGCACGGCAGGTTATGAAATTGAATAGAAGTAGTTAAAATTGAGCGTAGGGCAGCTGTGCCAAAAAGTTGGCCCACCGCTTTCGGTTCTTCAAGGATTTCTACTTTAAATGATACCTATGATATTTTAAAATATTTCAACAAAGCTTCTTACCGTGTCTACTATACTGTTCAGATCCTCCTACGTTTTAAATCTGAACTTCAGAGAATACCTTTATTTGAAATTTAAAAAAATATTTCAAATGTCTGTAAAAGTCTGCAAGCTAAATAAAATGTCTGCTAAATGTCTGCATCGTTAAAAAAGTCTGCAACAAAAAAGAAAAGTCTGCAAATTTACAGACGTGTCTGTAAATATGGCATCCCTGGTCAATACACCGTGCCACCAACAATCAACATGCAACTAGCGATTTGAAATTGGTTCACTGTTGTAGAACCCCTTGGTCCGAAGTACTTCTTGAAGCCAGCACCTGAGTATACATATTTGCGCCTTTGTTTTTATTTGCTGTGTTATTTTGACAGAACATTTGAGAGTGTGTTCATGTGAGTTCATTATTAGGGGCGCATTATTGAGCTTGGGACCGATGTGCTAATACTGACTGATCCAAATAAAAAATCGTATTTGTATGGGACCTACTAGTCTTAGAGTTAGGAGGAGTCAGCAGGCTTTGGTATATTTAATGAAATTTATAGCGCCTATTGTAAACTTCAAGCTCCTTCTTCCGTATATGTCGCTGAATTAGCGGCAATACACTTTACGCTAGCAATTGTTGCCTCATTAACACCGGATCAGTACTTCATTTTCACGGATAGCCTCAGTTCTATAGAGGCTTTTCGCTCATTGAGGCTGGTAAAGCACTCCTCGTATTTTCTCATGAAAATGCAGGAGCTTCTAAGTGCTTTATCGCGTTATTTTATCATCACCTTTGTATGGGTCCCATCTCATTGTTCAATTCCGGGCAATGAGAAAGCGGACTCGCTTGCAAAGGTGGGCGCTATGGAAGGCGATATTTATGATCGACAAATCGCCTTCAACGAATTTTTTCCTATTTTTCGTCAACAGTCCCTCGTCAGCTGGCAGTATAAATGGAATAAAGGAGATTTGGGGCGATGGCAATATTCTATCATCCCAAAGGTGTCGATGAAATCTTGGTTTAGGGGGATGGATGTGGGTCGAGACTTCATTCGTGTCATGTCTCGCCTCATGTCCAATCATCATTCTTTATACGCTCATTTATACCGTGTTGGGCTGAGCGACAGCAATCTCTGTGAATGTGGACAAGGTTACCAGGACGCAGATCACATCGTTTGGTGTTGTGCTGAGCATCGTGGAGTCAGATCTGAGCTTTATAGTTCCCTTCGGGCTCGAGGTAAACAACCTAATGTTCCAGTTAGAGATATTTTGGCTGTACGTGATCTGGAGTACATGAAACTCATTTATGTGTTTTTGACTAACATTAGCCTTAGATTGTAGTTAGTTTAACCTGTATGTTTACTATAAGTTTTTTTTTCTGTGTTTCTGTGTATTTCTTTTTTCGCTTTCAAAAATGTTCAAGTTAAAAAGAAACCAAAAGTTGTATAGTTTTAAGTTTTTTGACAATTAGGAATATAAAATAAATGTATTGTGTATACTTTAAATTCCCGCCCATTTTCCTATCCGTTAAATTGTTATTCCTATTAACCTCGAGACGGCCGCGAGTAATCGGCTCTTTCCCCCTAACTTTAGTTTTAAGATACCTGATGTACACAAATATGAAAACTTGGCTCTGTAAAGTTGATTCGATTGAGCCTGTACAAATAAATGATTATTAAAAAAAAAAACAAAAATATTACCTTTTTAAATTTCACGAGTTCTTTGACGGACTCATAGGCTACGAACCTTTGAGATCACTGGGTACAATTATAGACACAGCATCCAACACGCTCAACATAGGCAACGTATCCATCCCAATGAAATTTTTTTTTTTTAAATTATACCCAGATAAATTTCAAGAGCAATGAAACCATCAATAAATCACTTCCCGTTGCTATAGGCGAAGGTGATTTCTATATCGATAATGATATTTTTATCACACCCAATATTTTGATACCTCATGGACTATACACTGCTAAGAAAAACGTAGCAATATTTCCAGTTACTAATCTCAAAAATGAATCAACTTTCCTAAACATCGACACCGAAGTACCCCTTACCGAACTTCACAACTTCGAAGAAATTCAAAAATTTCCAAAGAACACGTCTCAAAGAACCAGGCTGTCTGACGAAATTCGAACCTCTCACTTAAACATTGAAGAGAAAGTTAAACTTCTTGATGTCATACAAGAATATGAAGATGTATTCTACAGAGAGGGCTCTGACCTCACTTTTTCTAACGTAATTAAGCACAAACTAGAAACTAAAGATGATATTCCCATACATAGCAAAAGCTATCGTTACCCGTTTGTCCATAAACAGGAGGTCGTCAAATAACAGATATGCTCGCTAAAGGGATAATTCAACCAAGCACATCACATTGGTGCTCTCCAATTTGGATTGTGCCCAAGAAGATTGACGCTTCGGGTATACAAAAATGGCGATTGGTAGTCGACTACAGAAAGTTGAATGAAAAAACTGTAGATGACAAATACCCTCTGCCAAACATAACCGATATATTAGATAAATTAGGCCGTTGCCAATACTTCTCTACACTTGACTTAACGTCTGGTTTTCACCAGATCGAAGTACAGTCTAGAGATGTACCCAAAACAGCCTTTTCAGTAGAACATGGCCTTTACGAATTCTTGCGAATACCCTTCGGGTTGAAGAATGCGCCCGCAACACTCCAACGTGTAATGGACCATGTCTTGCGTGGATTGATAGGAAAATGTTGTCTGGTCTATATGGACGACATAATCGTTTGCTCGACTTCATTGCAAGAACACTTGGAAAATCTTCGAAAAATTCTTGATGCTCTAAGAAAAGCAAATTTGAAAATTCAGCTAGATAAGAGCGATTTTTTACGAAAAGAAGTTTCCTTACTTGGCTATATCGTCACCGATCAGGGGGTGAAGCCAAATCCAAACAAAATCGATGCCATCAAGAAATGGCCAGTACCTAAGAACCCGAAGGAATTAAAAGGCTTCCTTGGGATTTTAGGTTATTACAGAAGGTTTATACGCGATTTTGCTAAAATCACAAAACCTTTGACGGCACAACTTCGAAAAGGTGAGCATGTATAGCATACTCCTCTTTTCATTAAAACTTTTGAGTTTTGTAAGACATTGCTAACTCAAAGCGATATCTTACAGTATCCAGATTTCGAGAAACCTTTTATATTGACCACAGATGCTAGCAATTTTGCTATTGGAGCAGTCTTATCTCAGGGAGTCATTGTAAGAGACAAACCTGTGGCATATGCATCGAGAACCTTATCGAAAAGCGAAGAAAACTACTCCGCTGTCGAAAAAGAAATCTTTGCTATAGTGTGGGCAGTAAAATACTTTCGACCATGCCTCTTTGGCCAAAAGTTCACACTTTACACGGACCACCAACCCCTTACGTACGCTCTCAATCTTAAAACCCCCAATTCCAAATTAGTGAAATGGAGATTGCAGCTGACCGAATTCGATTTTGAAATAAAATATCGGCCAGGAAAACAAAACGTTGTGGCTGATGCACTTTCCAGAATACCAGCCGAGATCAATTTGAACGAAGAAGAAGATTCGGGTTCCAGTTCTGTCCGCTCAGCTGACACGGATATTTCAGAATTTATAAAATGCACAGAACAGCCTTTAAACATGTTTCATAACCAGATCGTTTTGAGAATTGATGAACATGAATCTGCGGTATATGAAGAAATTTTCCCGAAAATGTACCGCAGAACAATAACAAGAATAAATTTTGGAGTCCCCACATTAATCCGTATATTTATACCCAAATAAAGTGAATTGTATTCTGTGCCCCGAGAACATTATTCAATCACTGCAAGTAGTATACAAAAACTACTTTAGCCGCTGCAAAACATTTAAAGTTCTTATTACCCAAAAAATCTTAATCTACTTAAAGCGGCAGAAGAACAAAATACAATCATTTCCGACACCCATGAATCCGCACACAGAGGCATACGAGAAAATAAAGACGCGATTTTCCGGCGATTCTATTTCCCAAACCTCAAACAAAAAGTCAGAAAGTACATAATTTTATGCAAAACCTGCAACAAGCAGAAATATGAACGGCGCCCTTACGAAATTCATCTTGCCGAGACCCCCATTCTGAAACAACCGTTGGACATTATACACATAGATGTCTATATCGTCCAACCCAATCTTTTTCTCTCCGTAGTTGATAAACTCTCGAGATTCGGAACCCTTATGCCCATAAAATCACGTTGTATTTCAGATATCCGTAAAGCCCTGCTGAAGTACTTCGCGCTGTACGGTACACCAAAATTGATAGTGTCAGATAATGAACCTGCACTCAAGTCGATCGAAGTAAGAGGACTTCTTTATGACCTTAACGTGCAACAATATTTTACACCCTCAAACTACAGTCAAGCGAACGGGATTGTGGAACGCTTCCATTCCACAATTAGTGAGATCTTCAGAACAAACAAACATAAATACGAGAACCTGTCTAATAAAGAAAAATTTCTCATAGCTTGCTCTTTATACAATAACACTATTCATTCGTCAACCAAACTTAAACCGAGGGAAATATTATATGCCATAAAAGAAGAGAAAGATCCCTAAATATGGATACCATCATCGAGTACAGAGATAAGCTTTACGATGAAACCGTTTTGGAAATTACGAAAACCCAGAAAAAACAACATGAAAACCATAATGTTAGGAGAGAAGAACCTCCGGTTTTAGAATCAGGGAGTAATGTATTCCAGAAAACGGAAGGCGTGAAATCAAAAACAAAAGACCAGCATCAACTTACTCAAGTATCAACAGATCGAAATCAAACATACACGGTGTTCAATAACTTCGGATACACTTTCAAAATTTGTTAAAAAAATGAAAACATGTTTTTTTATTTTTTGGATTTATGTTATTGAAAGCTATGTTTACAAGGAACGTTTACAACATTTCTCTTGGAATGACCCCCCCTTTGTACTCCTTAACGAGCTTCAAACGTTTCTCGAACGCGTCGCAGGCGGCACGCACGGACTGCATGGGCATTTCGTCCCAGATTTTGAGAATTACCGTCTTGAAATGATCCAAAGTGCTGACCTTGTATTCGTTCAGCTTCGCCATCATATAGGACCAAACAAAAAATTCGAGAGGATTCAAGTCCGGGGAGCTGGGAGGCCACAAAGTTTTGTCCAGAAAGTCGGTTAAATTGTCCCGACACCAGGCTTGAACCACATTTGCCGTATGGGCTGGTGCACCGTCCTGCTGGAACACGTAGTGCTCATCGCCGTAGAGGCTTCGGAGACTGGGGGCAACAACCTTTTCCAAAACCTCAGTTTTGTAGTACGCCGCGTTGATTTTGACGTTTTTTTCAATAAACACCAAGGGTAGCTTACCACGTTTGCATACTGCCCCCAAACCATCACCGACGCGGCACTTTGGAACCGAGGGATGTTTATATTGGATTCAGGAATGCTGTCCCTCGATGGCGCCCACACCCGGTCATTTTGCACATCGTGCGGCTGCTGCAGCACGAACAGTTTCTCGTCCGAAAAACAAACTCCTGACCAGCGTGCCGAGAGAGGATCCTCTTAGCTCGATCCAACCGCTTTTTGCTGGTAGCCTCCGAAACGCCATGGACCTTACGTTTTTTGTAAGGCCTGAAACCAAGGTCCTTGGTGAGTATGGTGTGAGCGGTTCCAATGGAAACGTTGAGATCTGCAGCCGTTTTCCGGATTGAGCGATTCTTTTTGCGCCGAATTCGCTCCCTCACGATCTTGATGACCCGTGGCGTCCTCGCTGAACGCGGCCGACCGGATCTCGCACGGTCATTGGTCGAGGACGTCTCCCGGTATCGCCTGATGGTCGTGTAGACAAAGTTCCGCTTGATCCCATGCGATTTCAGCAGCCGGAATATATCGCCGGGTCGCTCACCGTTCAAAAAACGCTTAATTACGAAGTCCCGATACTCTTTCATCGCGCGTAACAAACGAACAACAACTAACAGAATGTCAACACCGCGCACATTCGGTAGCGTATGAATGAAGCTAAAGCTGACACCAATACCAATGCAGAATATGTACATGGCGCATACCTACGCAATGATGAAAACTTGTATTCGAACTTATTGAACACCGTGTACATCGACGCCAACCATCGCAAATTGCATAAAACCAAAATGCGCAGGATAAGGAAATGAAGTGTGACATTATGAGACCGGCGATCTTGTGGGATGGGATTGCCTCAATTAAACTCATAAACCGAAATGAAACTATACCCTACTAATTCGTTTTTACTTTTTAGGTCTGAAATACGCATGACTCGGAAAATGCACGTGATTTGGACTACTTTGATTCTACTAACAAGTTCTCTTTCCAGCATCTCACCACAATCCATTCAGATTAAAAACCTGGACAGAAATCCAGGGCTTTTGACATTAGATTTAGGAGATGGTTTTTTTTTAAATTGAAAATCATAAGATATTCCACATAATTGACTGTAAGAACTATGAACCAATGGTCACGAAATTTTCCCTAAAAGCTTTTACCAATTTTTCGGACATTATAAACTTATTGGAATCAAAATTCGATACAACAAAAAATCTGTACCGCAACCTATTACCCATAACCAGGAAAAAAAGAGGTCTTATAAATATGTTAGGAACAACCACTAAACAAATTACAGGGAATTTAGACAACAATGACCTCATCGAATTCTCTGAAACGATCAAAAAATTTGAGTACGATAACCAGCTCCTTATAAACGAAAACAATGAACAAGCCAAAATTAACACTCAATTACAAGACCGAATAAACAGAGTTCTACGAGAGTTGGAAATGCAACACAATCAGATTAGGAAAAACATAATTACCCAAAGATCAGATTTAGGACAAAACAAAAACATGCAACTATTACAAGAAATTATTAAAATCAACCTTTATATGGACACGTTCAATTCACATTTAGAGACTGTTTCAGAATAAATACAACTTGCAAGGCTTGACATTATATCAAAAAATATCCTTTCACCTGGAGAATTACATTTTGCAATAGAACACTTACAAAACCAAGGCATTCTTATTAACCACCCAGAACAAGCATACCAATTCCTAGGATTAAATGCATTTTATAATCAGAGTAAAATAATTTTTATCGTTAACGTTCCATTATTTCAGACACAAAAGTACCATTAATTATAGGGAATAGAACGATTAAGTTACCTGCTACCAAAGTTTTGATCAGCGAAGAGGAGACGTTATTCATAATCAACGATTGTCAAATAGTCTTTCAGCACTATGTCTGCGGACCGAATAATCTGCTAAACTCTACCCAAGATAGCTGTTTTACAAGACTGTTAAGAGGTTCATCTGGAAATTGCGGATTTAAAGAAGTAAGACAACCTTCGGAGGTCAAGCTAATTGTTAGCAATTATCTAATCATAGAACAAGTAGTAAATGCAACAGTACAAACCACTTGTGGTATACGAAATCAAACACTGACAGGAACATTTCTAATCGAGTTCCACAACTGCACAGTGGCCATCAATGATGCAAAGTTTTCAAATGACGAAATGATAAAAACTGAATCACCACGCATAATATCCTTGGATGGTTTGAATATCCAAGCAGAGACAATAGAATCAAAAGAGACTTTCGAAAGGTGAAACATAGTCAACCGACTTCACCTGGACACATTAACAAAAACGCAAAAACTCCACAGTTTCACCTCGATAACCCTGTCTAGTTTCAGCATAACGTTAGGAGTAGCTGTCCTAGTTTACCTGGTCTGGAAGAGCAAACAAAAAATGGAACGAAACCCCCAAAAAGTACAACCTGAAACGAATCGGGACGATTCTTCTCCAAGGGGTGGAGTTGTTAAAGGCTGCTTTTCAACTTTAACACCGAACATAGGGCTACGGTTGGACGCTTTCCAACAAAGGCAACAAGAAGTAGCGGATACATTAAATGCGATCACCCGATCCAATGACTAGTACCAAACGGTCGCAACACCAACATCAACAACAGCAGCAACAGCATGCTACAGGTAATCGCCGGTACGCGATTTACCATGCCAGCATAAACTCGCAGTAGAAGACGACAACCCACCGACGACAACGACGGACAGCGATAACAACCTGACACTACTTGGTAGCAGCAGTAATCAGATCGTTAGTAGCTAGCACAAATATATATATATAAAGGGTGTCCACGATGAAATTGCCACACACAAAATTGATTCGCAAAATTCGAGCAAATGCCCACACCTTGGCCTTAACCCCGGCCATAAGATTCTGCACAAACTGTGAATCAACCGTTTTTTGCATGTAAACCCATACTTTCTTCAGTTCCTCGACTGTCTTCACTACCTTAGGTCGTTTAAGAAGGTGCTGCTTCATAATCGCCCAGTACTTCTCGATGGGGCGGAGCTCCGGAGTGTTGGGAGGGTTGAACATTTTCGACACGAAATTGACCTTATTGTTCGCATACCACTTCAGCACGTCCTTGGAGTAGTGGCATGAGGCCAAATCCGGCCAGACGATTGTTGGGACGTTGTGGGCCTTCAGGAGAGGAAGCAGCCGCTTCTGGAGGCACTTTTTTATCTACACCTGTCCGTTCATCGTGTCCTGGGTCACGAAAGGTGCACTCCGCTTCCCGCACGTGCAGATGGCTTGCCAAACCAGGAATTTCTTCGCAAATTTGGACATCTTCTGAGTGCGGACATGCTCCGGAACGCTGAACTTATCCTTGGCCGTGAAAAACAGGTTGCCGAAGATCTGTTTGAAGTCGGCCTTCACATATGTTTCGTCGTCCATGATGCAGCATTCAACTTTCGTCAGCATATTGAGGTACAACTTCCTGGCACGGGTTTTGGCGGATTTGTTCTGCTTCTAGTCGCGATTAGGGGCCTTTTGTACCTTGAACGTTCGAAGCCCAGCCTTAGTTTTGGCCTTCTGGACAAAACTTCGGCTTAGGTGCAGCTTCTTAGCCACATCCCGAACGGAGGCGTTCGGATTTCGGTTGAAGGCCCCAACTACGCGGTTGTGATTTTTGGTGTTGTACGGAATACTTTTTCCTTCACTTCTGGGCTTCCGATCGGTGGTCAACCGTTCCTCGAACCGCTTAATCACTCGCGACACCGTGGAATTCGCGATTCCCAACGTTTTAGCGATGGAACGATGCGAGAGATCCTTGTTCTCGTGATGAATGCGCAAGATTTCATCACGCACGAGCTGTTCTTTCGACTCCATTTCCGCGAGTTTTGATCACAGGACTTTAAAACTTGCAGGATCCACCCAAATTTTCATTAAATTCTACCCAACGGTTAAAAAGTTATAGCAATTTCAGAGTGTGGCAATTTCAGCGTGAACACC
>JASCZW010000677.1:0-53025 GCA_034211315.2 Aedes japonicus | reverse complement strand
TTCGTTAGGCTGTTGGCTGTTGGGGGTCCATTAATTACGTCACGCAAAAATTGACTTTTTTTAACCCCCCTCTCCCGCTTGTCACGTTTTTTGTATGGACCTCCAAATTTTTTTGTATGGATCGTCACGTTTTCTAAACCCCTCCCCCCCCCCCTTCTTACTGCGTGACATAATTAATGAACCTTCCCTTGCCAGTGATTGCGGAATTGTTAAAGGTTATTGAAAAAATCAAGGGGTTATGAACTATTCTTTTATAATGTTTTTAAATGAGATATTGAACTCAGTTTAGGGTAAAATTATGTTTGCAGATTGTGCTTTTCAATTCAATACTTCTGATATTTATTTTGATACTTCGACTAATTTAATTTATTGTTTCAGGCTGATATGCCGAAAACTGAAAAAAAATCCCGACTTTTGCGTAACCACATGGAATTCTGTATTGATGCCTTTCTTTTTTTACGGAAGGGTTCGAATTTTTCAAAGCTCGTTATTTTTTTTTCTGGAGCTAGCTCTGCAGATCTCCAAAATAACACTCGCTTGTTCATTCGTGAAAATCAAAATTTCGACGTTGATTCGTAATTTATTTCATGCACAGGCGACAAATCCAGTGCAAAAATTAACCTTGCTATACAACATGTTAGATACGTAACTAGCATTATAAAACTCTATTCACCACGTGTTAAGTGAATCTTAAATGTGGAAAAACACGGAAATTTGAAGTATCGCTTCACTTTTACCATTGAATGAGAGCAAATTCCTTAAAATTTCACTAAAATAAAAACTCATCCTTTGACAGGTAGATTTTTTACGTCTGAGAATCACAGACTTCTTCAGTGTCAAGTGCTCGACTTGAAGGGAGCATCGCAATATGTAGACCTTTAGTAGTTAGTTGATCCCTCTGACCTGCCACTGGTCATTTTGCCATCATGCTTGGAGCTCTTTGACAATCTGAGAGGCCGTCGTGTTTACAGCGTCCCAGATATCCCGGTCTTGACACATTCTCTGGACAAGGTTGTCCGTAGTCGTGTCCCGATAGCTCCAAACCATCATGCCTTTTCTTGTGTCATTGAAGCGAGGACACGCAAAAAACACATGAACTGCGGTTTCCTCAACTTCCGCGCACATAGGACACGTGGAAGACTTAGCGTGCCCGTTCTTTTGCAGATACTGTCTAAAGTGACCTAACAGTATCTGTGTCAAGTGGAGGGTAACTTCCCCGTGTAGCCGACCGACCCATCTGGATACCTCCCGAGATTAATCGGTGGGTCTACCGACCTTTGGTGGAGTTATTCTATTCCCTCTGCCACTTGTTCATTGATGCGGTACTAGTGGTCTTATGGATTCCTCTCGTGCCTTATTGTTCGAGACACTCGACGTCCTCTTTTATGCTGGTGCCGATGGGCATTATCCCCGCTAAAACGCAGATCGTGTCACATACGCTTTGCGTTGACCACTCTTAGGCACATTGACCTATGCGTACTCTCAAGATTGCCAAGGTAGCTCTTAGTACTCTTGGCAGGCCCACGCCAGCCAACCATATCAAGTATGGACAGAGCAATGCTGGCCAGGAGCTTCCTTTACTCCCTTGTACTGCTAAGCTATTCGAAATCAGTTTGTGGAGTTTGTGGTCGTTAACCTCTTCTATGGACTCTCCACAGACCTTAAGGGTGATGTCGTCCACGAAGTCAACAATCTTTACCCCGTTAGGGAACTTCAATCTTAACACATTGTCATACATCGTGTTCTAGAGCAGGATTGAACCTTGCGGAAATCCTGCGGTGCTTTGAGACGTTTTTGACCCAGTATCCGATTCTGGTAGCAGTTGCTCGGAATCTTTTACAGGTACCCAAGTACCCGGAGACATTGGAGCAAATTTACAATAGCCTCCCAACTGGCGCTATTTTTCACGTCCATTTCTCACATCCAAAGTAACTACTGGACAGTAGCGTACTCCCCGCTTCTTAAGTTGGATTTCGACGTCTGCAATTCTTCGTGACGGACATGATGACATCCACCATTGACTTATCTTTACGGAAGCCAAACTGATTGTTGGACAGGCCATCCGTACCCTCCGTGTACTTCTACAACCTGTTTAGAATTAACCTCTACAGCACCTTACTTGTCGTATTCAACAAGCATATCGGATGGTGATGCGACGGAGCACCCGGTGACTTCCCTGTCTTTGGCAGCAATGCTAGCGTCTGGCGAATCAACCGGTTCGGGAAGACGCCCTCGACCAGGCATCTTTGCATTATCAACCTGAACAATTCGGAAGCCAACAGAATAGCCGTCTTGATGGCCAAGTTCGGTTTATCATTTTTTTTTGCGGGATGGAAAATGTGGGCGGATAAAGAGGAGGCTTTTGTGCATTAAGCATCCACTATGTCTAACTATATAAGCCTTTAGTAGTTAGCTTCTGCGACCCGACGCTGATTCGATCCAGATGATACAAACTGGATTCGGGACTTCTGGAGGCCAACGTTCTAGATCGTCCGCGGATTTCTCTGCAAGACCACTTACGGTACCTGCCGAACCTTGCGGCAAATGGCTCTTCCTACGATCGAGAAAGCTAGGGGTCAGAACCTCTGGAGGTGAAGATTGCCCATGGTTGTCCCTGTTCCCTCATCTTACGACCGCTTACGGCTGCCTGCCGTATTTCGCGCCATATGGTGCTTCCTCCGTAGTTCGTCTAGCCGTTAAGCTTAACGTTTCCAAAATGCACCGCAGGGACCTCCGACGACTTGCCTATCGCAATGAGGTCATCATGCGATTGCGGATGTTCGTCGTTGCCAATCATCCTTTCACCGTCATTGCAACGTTATGGTCTATGATACTGGAACGCTGGACATGGGACAATTCTACGGTTATGGGAGGCCAGGGACTCGGGTAATGACGGGTCCTCCAATTACCCCCTTCTGTAATTCCGATTCTCGGTAGGAGATGCCGCACCTCTAGTTTTGGCCTTTACCACCCGATAGGCATCACACCATGGTCTCGAATTGGCTTTCGAACTTAAGCCACCGAAGAAGGCTCTGCTGCTAGCCTTTCCTCCATCCTGTAGATGTTCGACAGCTTAGGAGGGCTGTTAAATGTTTCTATGGTAGGAACTTTTCTTACCTACGTTGGCCAGGTCTACTTTGAGCTTAGCCAAGGCCATTAGCAGGTTCTGGCCTATTGAATTAGTAAGACGGCTCCCCACTGCAGCGCCCAGACTTTGAAGTCAATCGCCGTTGACCAACAGGTTTCAGTCAGTTAGCTCTGTTGTCATCCGATCAACCATTTGTGAAAACTGATAATCTTGGCTGCGCATAACAGCCGCAGAAGAACACTCTATTCTCACAAACACGAAGCCCTGTGGTTAACTTCGTGGTTTAGCCTAGTAGATCGGGCACTTAGGGTCTCTCGTGACGTGCTTGTCATCAGATTTTCAAGAATACATCATACATTTGAGGGGGTCCTTGCAGTCCCAAGCCTTCTGGCTTTTTCAATCGCACCATGTGTGTGGTGTTTGTGTTCGTTTTTGCATACCTGTTAGATTACAAGATAGGTCAAGTCGTCTAGTATTGTATGTGCGTATATTTTGTGTTTGTTTTTGTTTTCTTCTAAGCTATGTTATGATCTGCTAGTGTTTTGTGGGGGTGTGTAGCAAGCCATGCTGTGAAGCTGACGTGTTTTGTTTTTGATGCGTGGGTTTCACGAGGGAATCGAGCATTAGTTCGTAGTTGGACTTGGACAGATGGTGAAATCATAAAGTGTCCGCGTGTTTTGTGTGATACGTAGTCGAGTCCCTTCCGGGATGTGTGATGTTAGGTGAAATTTTAGGCGTCACGTCAATGACCAGCGAAAGGAAGTCGGTTTGCCATCCACGATGAGGGATGGTATGCTTGAAACTGATTGCATCGCCTGTATTGCCGATAATTTCCGTTCCCAATTCAGCAACGTTTTCTCCGATGAGCTGCTCGACCCGCAGGACATCACGCTCGCCACCAGTAATGAGCCCCGTCTTCCTGCCTCCGGAATGCATTGTGCCATCACCAATGACATGGTTATTGCAGCTGGCAAGGAATTGAAGCCCAAAACGGGATGTGGTCCGAACGGCATTCCATCGCTTGTACTGAAACGGTGCGTCGATTTGCTTGCGTCTCCGTTTTAATGGTGATCTCCCGCAAGGGAACATTGATTGTTCTACACTACTCATCCACATACACCGCCGTAATCTACGCGCACATTCGTTCCTGAGGTTTCCCGAGGCAAGAACCAACTATGGTCTCCACGAGAAAATGCGCAGCATAAGGCGTCTATTGAATAGTTGTTATTTTGTATTTGATTTTAATGTACATAGAGAAACAAATATTTGTACTATTAGACGTGTTTTTGTTTAATTTTGTAGTTTGTGTGATTTTAGTTTTAAGATGCCAGTCATTGGGCAAATATTTACCTGTTGACTGTTATAAAGAATTATTAATAATAATTGTTGGTTTAAACCGGTTAAAATCGGCTTTTCAGCATTATTAAAAATTACTTTATTTTCCCAATGAAATGCCACAATCACAACTTGGGAGTGGCCTAAATAGCATCCTTACTGTTGGTTTATATCGGTTCAAATCGGAGATCGGTACTAATTTTTATATATTTCACTTGACAGCTTGAAGGTTAACAAAAACTAACCCTGTTGCCACCCAATCCTGTTATCCAAAATCCCAGTGATTTCTCGTGGAAGTGCGGTGGACTCTGATAAAGCGAGTATCACGTCAACATATTACTACCCTTTCCTTACTTCACCCGCATTCGGGTGGGGCCTGTCATTTCCATAGTTTGGGATCATCAGTTTTCACACATTGGAGGTGTATGTTTGTCCCAAGCATCATCTGATGGTTGTCTGTGAATAACAGCTGATCTGGCAACAATGGAGCAGCAACCCGACCAGAAGGTGAAAACATAATTATTTCAAATTCTGTTATTCAGTTACGTTGTTTTTATAACAGCATTTGTTAGAGTTTCGATGGCGGATGCAGTTAAAATAACAAAAATTGTAACAAAAAGTCCTCAAGGGGTAACCAAATTATAGCAAACTATGATATAGATATAACATAAACAAAACAAACTTTATAACAGTTTTGTTACGATGTAGCAAAATCATATCAGCTATTGTTAGAATTAATCTATGTCTTTAAGGAGATTGTGCCTCTCAGAGCATCCTATCCTAATTTGTTATAAGAATGTTGTACAATATACAGATGGAAACTTCTTCAACAAATTAATATCATAACCAATTAGTTGTAACTAGGTTTGTTATAATTTTGTCATATTAGTGTTAAACCGTTCTGGGCGGGAACCTCGGGTCGTCAATCACTGATTATGATTTAAATTTGCTTACTGATTATGATATAAATTTGCTAAAGATGTTTTCATTTAGATAATTGTCTAGCAAACTTATAATAAATTAAGATATTAGATCATTAAATTAAGATGTATAAATAAATAAATGAATTATAACATTAGTTGATATGATTTTGCTACATCGTAGCAAAACTGTTACTGAGTTTGTTTTGTATGTGTTGTATCTTTTTCATAAATTTGCGATACCTTTGTTACCTCTTGAGAATTTTTTGATACAATTTCTGTTATTTTAACAACATCCGCAATCTAAATTCTAACAACCTCTTTTATAAAAACAGTGTAACTGATAAACAAGATTTGAAATAATTAAGTGTTCCTTTTTGGTCGGGAATGCAATTATTATTACCAAGAATAAGAGACTCAGGCGAATTAGATGGTAGTCCTTTATCTTAATCGGGTTAGATGTCTCACGTTACATTTGTAACGGGCACGTATCATCGTTGATCGAATGTATAAATCGACTTTCACTTTCATTTTCTATGGCTAAACAATTGAATTTGTGGCTCTTTTTACAGCTTAGGCCGGGTTAGCTTGAAATTCGAACAATAAAAAAATTGTTGAAACAATTCTAAGAAAATTATTTTTGCAGACGCAATAATCAGAGAAGGGAGAGTCAATGAAGAAAAAGTCGACTAAGAGAATGAAGATTGAATGAGAATGTCGATGGAGAGGCCATTTTTTCGATCTATGAGGATAGGCCCTTTTCAAGTGTTAAGCAAGATACAGCTAAAAATTACCATGTTTATAATTACTTTTCGAAACACTCCATATTGTTGTCATGATCGTTTTCAGTATTGCAGAAGTATACAGGTTGAATACATAAATTAAGTAATTTATTGAAATTCTGACAAGGTAGTTTTTCAGAAGACTAAAACTGATGTTATTTTTCGAAAATAGATATTCACCAAGTAGAATGCAAGATCATAATTGATGGGTTTTTCTCTATTCTGTATACCACCAACACCAAGTTTCCGATGAAAGTTCTTCAATTGCTCAATGAGACTGGGATGTTTAAAACACTGTGAGTGGGGAGATTTACAGTGCTGAATGCCTGCCGAAAATGGCCGCCTTCTTCCGTATGCACCATGTAGTAGAAGATGTGTTGTTTTGTCTGAACCTGGTATCGGCCCACTTCTTGAAAATGTTGTTGGAAGCGAGGGATAGTCTGATCACCCCTGTGGTACGGAAAAAGTTTCCCAATTGTGGCCAATATCCTTATTTCGTTCTTTTCTACGGCTATGACCAATATCCCGGCTAACTATCTTTAGGACGCTGGTAAGGGCGTGGAGTCATTAATGTTAAATTAACAATACATATAAGATATGAGGAAAACAATATGTTACTGAAATTGACAGAGACCACCGGAGTTGCGACAACCTTAACTCCTCCTCAAAAAGTGTATTTTTTTTCTTGGAAATTTGAATACATTTTGTCGATTCTCTGAAAGATTAACCAGACCAATTGATTACTATTAATTAAAACTGATCAATTACTTTCAAAATACCAGAAACAACCGGAATACTGATAACGAGTAATCAAAAAGGTTTTTCAATGAGGTTTGTTGCACCGAACTTCAATTAATTTTTAGAAAATGCTACTGCTTGATGAAGCCAAACTACACAATTTAGATTGAACCCAACCCTCTGCTGCATGAATACTTGGACAGCTATACATGTTAGAGGACATTTATTTTTTAATTAATTAGTAGATTTTTTTTAACATTTAAAACACGTGGGACGGTATGGTCAAAGGCACTTTCTGAAAGCTGCATGATTGACCTTAATAAACAACTTCGTGAATTGCCCGAATTTACGGACTTAATGTCTGAAGTTCGATACAGCACAGTATATCATAAACAAATTCACTATCTAATATTTTCTCTGTAACAAAATTTGAAACTAATAAAATGTTGTTTTTGATGCGGAAAATTCTGCAGAGGTCCATTCAATTCCGTTACGGTGGACTCACAATATTTAAAAATTCTACCTGTTGTTGTTCTATTCGGCGGAATTCTATTTTGATGCAAAATCATCGTTGTAACAAACACTCTCTAGGAAGACCTACGAATTTGTTCCCTGCTTAGAAATCATTCCTATACAGTGGTTATATTTAGAATAGAATTGCGTTATTCATTAGGCATGTGAACACGTAACTGATACGTGATACTTAAATTAAAAATACTGTTATTCTCAATTAAAAATTTATGGAAGGCGGTTTGTTGACAGACCTATCACAAAAAGGTGATTTACTCCCGTTATTAACAAAAAAAATTACAGGCCTGCATTTCTTTAAGCTTAACAAAAGAAGGTTTCATATGTATAGAAACTTCATTTTTCATTCGATAAATTTTAAGTTAAAACAATAAATAAAACAAACAATCGCTGAGCACCCATTCAGAGGATTCTTCCACCATCCCATACTTTCATACAATCAAATTTAAAATAAATTAATTACAGCTCGTCACACAGCGATTTCAATTCTATGCATTTTTGGTAGGTCCGGCGCCTCCTTCTTCCATTCATCTGCCAAAAACCACGTGTTCCACTTTGATCCCAAGCAGAAACCATAATCCACTTCACACAATCCCCTCTCGAGCCATGAATGCGATAATCACGCCGCGTTTCCATTCCGGCTATATCCATAGAGCAGCCATTCACGCCGGAAAAGTGTTCGGATATTGTGGAAATTTAAAGCCCTCATCATCCCCTCCTAGGGGTACCCACCCGCAAACGCCGATTTCACCCACATATTGGTGACGGTCATTTTATCGAAATCCAAACAAAAATCTCCACGTGCTGGCGAGGAACCCAAACCAAACCAAGAGGAAATACCGATCCTTTGATGCGTCCCTGCTAAGCTCGTCCTCGTACAAGGGGGAAGGGCGGAGAGTGAAAATGGATAATATTAGGGTCAGTAATCCGCTCGGTTGAGGACGAAATTAATTCAAATGAAATACACTTCGAAAGGAAATTTCATCGCTTTCGAATGTGTTTTGAATATATCTATGATAATCAATGCACTTTATACTGCTTACATCAAGGTAGGATGAATTATTCACTCATATCGTGCATAAAGCGTCGGTACTTACATCGATCCTTTCTGCACGGTCATGTTCAATCCGTCCAGGATGACGTTGGGATTCTTCTTGGTGCCGTAGATTTTGTGTGCTCGCCGGACGCAAATCGCCTGTTGCCGTCGGATGGCCACCGTCGAGGGCTGTGACATGAACATTCGCCTCCGGGCGGCCAACTCCTGGTGTGTGTCGTCGGAGTCGATTGTGGTGATGACGGCTCCGGCAGTCGAGTGACCATTCCCGTTGGCGCTCACCGGCTGGACGCCTTCCGATTCAACGTCCATGGTTGCTGTGGAAATGAGACGAGAAGAGGAGGGAGGAAGGTTAGATTTGTGTGAGTGAGTGGGGTTTTGATATCTTTCTTCCCAATGTCTAATGGCCGATAAATTATATGTGAAAATCACTTAAGTGTTTCAGAGCAGTTTTATTTCATGTCTTTGGATACGAAAGTAACCCCGTTGGATTCAGGATGGCATCTGATTAGTGGCACGAGGCTAGATCCTGCCAGAAGATCGTACCTGTATCGTAGGTCCTGTGTGCTTTGCAGAATTGGGATTGCGTACCAAAACCATGTGACAGGAACAAAGAACAACCTGACAACAACGAGGGTCTCATTTCAGTAATAATATTCTTTATTTTCAGCATTGGAAAGTAACATATTCTCATATTTTGCTCGTCTTTGAAGTAAAATAATATTTGAATTACCGGATTTGTAGTGGACACCAGGATATAACCGTTTAATAACCGAAGTCTAATTAGAAATATATTCATTACACCTTTAATTTCCTGAAAAGAACTTTTGTCCAATATGGATTTTTTTTTAGACAAAAATTGAGTTGTAAACGTTATAAACGTCCACAGCTTATTAGAAAATAATACGACGACCGTTCGATTTCCATAACTTCAGATCACCGGACAGTCGTACCCGGTAACATCCTCGGAATATGCACTGGCGACTGGTAAACTGAGGCATTCCAAGGAAAATGAGTCGATTACAATATACTTTTTAATTAGTCATTTTCAATTTTTCTTGAACTTTGCACATTTTTTCTCCTTCACCAAAGAAGCCATTTTGCCATAGCACCTCCTCATTTTGAATGACGATTTATTGACTTCTTCTTTAACCTATTTTTTTACTAGGCATTTTTAAACATTGTATCCTTCATTGAATAATAAACATTTTTTTCAGTATCAAGTTACACAATTTTGATGACAGTATCGAATATTGCAGCATCTTTTTCGACACAATTTGAGTACAAGTTTTGCTTTAATGTTGTGTTTTGATCAAGGAATGAGCTGATCAAGCAAAACTTCCCTAGAAGCCATGCATTTGAACGTACCTCCAATGGTATCGCAAGGACCTTTCCCATGGGTTGTTGCGAGTAAATTCCACTCGACATCAATTTTATACCTTGATTTTAATTAACAAAGGTATGAGGTTTGCAATTCAGTTGAACTCTGAAAAAGGTGAAGTTTTTAAGAAGTAACTTTTTTGTTTATTTTTCAGAATCAGTTAACTACCAGCTTTAAGCAAAAAATTGGAGTTAGCTAATATTTTTTTATGCTTCTAATTAAGGCTTTACAGAGTATAACGGGCAAAACGGGGACCACGTATGGCAAAGAGGCATCTCTTAAAGAAAGAAAGAAACCTGCAAAAGTTTCAGCAAAGTTGTAAACAGTCGATCAGGATCAATTCCTGAAGATGCTTGGAATGCCTCAACCAGTGTGGTAAAAACTCAATCTCAATTGAAAAAGAATCGATGAAATTGAGAACGACCACCTTTCATTATCATCACACCACAGTAAGTTCATTTGAACCTAGTAAACATATTCAATTGAACCACGAAGACTTCATTTTCAATTGAGAAGCCTACTTGCACTCAATTGAACTAACTCGCCTGCTTCAAGCACTGATGCAAGGGTGTCTTCGCCCAATGTGGACTGATGAGGCGAAAGAACGAGAAGTTTCGTTTTCATTTCAATTGCCACGGCTTCGCAGATTTTCAAAGCTGCTTTTGCGATATGCCCAGTTGCATTAGCTCGATAAAGCCTAACTCCAAATGCAGCTTTCAGCTTTCCCACTGAAAACATGACAGTGGAAGATTATGATAGGACACGAGTTTTATTCCTAAGTCTATTAACAACTGTTAGTCAATAGATACGGCCTTTTTTTGTTATGTTTCGTGGCTTTTTCACCGGCGGTGCTTGTTCAGCTATCAAACCTTGTTCTTTGGCCATGTTTCGGTGATGAACCCGAAAATGTCGGATAAAGTTTCCGACGTCATACTTCCTTTGAATTTATGTGCAAGCAGTATTTTGGTAAGCTCGATCTCCGTTTTCCGTCTTCCATTCTGGATGCCACAAGAAGTTCAATAGAATTTTTGTCACTACTTCAATCGAATGACTGTCCTGTTCATTTGACAAATGCTAAATTCAACGACCAGCGGTTCGAATGTGTTTTCATTCAATCGAATGGAACAAAGACCGTGAATAGTAATCCGCATGAATGAAACACAGACATAATTCAAATCCATTCAAAAACCACCGATATTTCAAATGAACAGAAGGTTCGCCAGGCTCGATTGATGGTTTGTGTTACTTCGAATTCAAATGAATGATTTGAAAATTTGCAGCACTGGCCTCAACTGACAACTGACACAACACCCACGCCATTTGATGTTTACATGGAAATTACTTTTGTGAAAGACAACTTTTCGTTCACTGTCTACTACCCAAGTAAAACACAAAACATCTTTTTGTTTTACTGATAATTAAAAGCAAATCATTGTTACAAAGAATCGGTATTCCAACGGAGTTGGTGTAGACAAGAAACTGAAGCCTCTCCACGTTAAAGTTTGGACACCAATATTAAAGCAGCAAACAAAATTTACACATAATTCAACAAAACCGATTGCTTACTTCACAATAATTGAGCTATATCTACATTAGAAACAGTTGATTAAATGTTAATCCTTCTTTCTGTTCTCGAACTTTCAGTGCTACACCCGCCATCAGCTTCCTCACGGAATCCTCAGATACGTCCGCCGCGACGATTATCCATCTTCTCTTGAAACCATCGGTACCATTTGCTTTCTTATTAATTTCATAGACTTTCCGCCTAACTAGAGCCCAGTACTACAGTATTCTGAACAGTTTCCAAGACGGATTCTGCATAGCAAAATGAGGTCGTGATTTCTGATAAACGGTAGCAACCGCTTTTGCAGACATTCTTTGTCATACATATCCTTATTGATACTATAGGTGGAGACGAAACTTTTAGATTTTCGACCACAACTACATATGGCCTGCCAAATAAAATACTTCTTCGGGAATTTGGACACATTCTTTGTCCGGGAATGTTTGGCAACGGCGTTCCTTTACGGTTGGGCACCTTTTCCACTTCGTACCCCTTCAGTCCTTGCCGTTGCTTCACTTTTTTTTGCGTATGATTTTGACTTCTGCGACCAACATTTCGCACAGAAAGATTGGGATTTTTCTGAAAAATAACTACCGCCGTCTTGTCCATTTGGCAGCACACTTTTCGATTTGTACCACTTGCAGCCTTGGGACTCCCAGTCAAACGCTGGTAAAATGATTTGAAATCACAAAACACGGTACTTTTCGGTAGTTTTAGTTTCTTGGCAAAATCTGGTTCTGATCAATTGGATTTTGCTGCCGTTCGAACAAAATGCGTTTGCGCACTTCAACTTTATGCGAAGCCGTTTTACTGAATGTAACAAGAATGTATACATGTTGTACCACGAAATAAAGTGGAGAGTTTCAGCTGTCATACAAGTGAAACGTTTCAGTGATACGTGAAATAATTCAAAATCTACACTGAAAGAAAAGTGTCCGAATTTTAACGTAAACAGATATGAAATCACTATATAGATATGTTTATATAGAGTTGGTCCAAATAATTGAAGCAGTTTTTATTTCAGTGTACACGTTCTACACGTATTAAAGCCATCTGGTTCCTGGGTTCTGAAGCATATATTTGTATACAATGTTTGCTCATACTACCAAAGTTTGCCATGAATAAGTAGTGCAAGGATTAAAAAAAGGACTACAGACGAAATTGAATTTCCTTGACAGATACTGACAGTTATAAGAAGAATAGGAATATGCAGTTTTTAATTGACTGTGCTTTAAGGTGAAAATAGAGGGGCTCCTTTTCCCATATGGTTTATAGGTTAAGTTAATTATCACTCCACGATTTTTGAGACTAAATATCAAATTCTTGAGACTAATAGCAAACGATTCCTGAACATTTCACGTCTGAGGTCCTTATAGTATTTGAGATTTGTGCTCAGAAAACTTCGAAGTGATAGGGACTTGATTCCATATATCTTTAAGAAGGTGAGAGAAGTAAGGCCAAGGGGTGAGTCGCTCAGCACACTTTTCTCCTGTGCTATTTTTATTTAGTGTGCCTACAAGCGTTGCGTGTTCCTGTAAGGTGCCGAAGGTGCCGATGTGTTGACGGTCTAAATTTCAATTTTTGCTGATCCTGGCAACCAGGCATTTGTTTTGGTTTATACAATAAATTAACAATACAGAAAATAAGCAGCAGTGCACTAAAGCGGGTCGTTTCTAGTATTTTGCTCAAGTGCTTGCAGAACTGTTTGATTCTTGCCTATAGCGTACTTCTCCCGTGCACCAAATGTCAATGTAAGGATGAAAGAATGTAACTGAGTTGTTTCCTACACGCAAAAAAAAAGCCGCGGTAGAAACTACCATTCCGAGGGTTAAATTAAGCGCAAACACCAACCATTTTCACCTGACTATAAATGCGTTTAATTTCACTATGCCTGCGATGAGATTAACCATGGTGCGGTGGATATCAATAGAAGGTCTGTCAAATATACCACAAAAGTTGACGGTTTCACCATAAACGTAGTAAATTTGACTGAAATTTCATGGTAGTTTTAAGGATAGGCGTAGTCGGGTTAAATCGTAGTTTCTACTACAAGATTTTTTCCCGCGTATTTGATTCTTTTGAAGTCTATTAGAGGTCAAGGTGATCTTTTTAGCGCTGATCGATACACAATAAATGTAACAAAAGCAGATCGTGTGGTCGAATTCGGTTAGTCAAAAGTCCAATGCAACTCCCAGTCCAACCCGATATTGAGTCAAACGAAATATGCAAAGAATCGTACTACTCACCTTCACAATTTACGTGGATTAGTTTTCCATAACATTTGAAGTGCAAATTCAACATACAAAATTCTCACTAGATTGACGTGACGAAATAAACAGAGCGAAAAAAAATATCACCAACAACAACGCATATTGGCCAGGTTGCTGTTTTTTCTTCTGAAAAGTCTACTGTCAAAAGTGTTCGTCAGTGTGCCACACATGTGGTATGGATTAGAAATTGAAGTAAGACATTGTGGCTGGCACACTGTTCTTAGCGACTTACCCTTGAGTCAGGCACAATTGAAATAAGGAAAACCCTCGGTCAATCTTGTAGTGTTTTAATTCAGAAATTGATGAGAACGGTACGTGAACAAAATCTTCGAAATTCTTGCCGATCAGTGAAAAAACTGGCCAAAGATCTCTAAGTATTCCGTAAAACCATCAGAAATAAACCTAGAGAAGAATTGAGCTTCAGAGCAGTGCTGTGAAAAGTCAATCGCAATCGAAAATAATCGACAAAAGTGAGAAAAAAAACACCTTTCAGTACCAACACACGTATCCTTGTTCATTCGAACTTAGTTAAGATCTTCATTTGGGCCAAGGTGCATTCTTTGTCAAACGAGAAACACAGTTTTTCTCTTTTGAATTATTTGTCTTGTTCAAGCAATTGAAAACAAACCCTTTAACATTGCTTGCTTGACTACACTCAGGCAAATAAACTTTAGAATTTCATAAGGTTCATCTTATGCACGATAAATGAGAAGAAAGATTAGTATTTTCCAACTTCCAACTTCCAACTACCTTTACTGCTTATCTTGACAGAAAGGCGTATTTTGTCTGCAATGTGCAGATTTTTTCAGTGTCGTATACTTATAACTCAACTATGTTTAGTACATGACACTGGAGTAGTCTCTCTTTCTTCTCATTTCTAGTAACAGGTATTCCACTAACCAGCTCACACAATATTCCTCTAATTGGTCGCAGTGATTTTTCACGACTCAGCAAAAAAACCAGCTAACTTTTTTAGAATTTATGAACGACGTTTTAGATTTTTATAAGGCTGAATTCTTATAGCAAATAAACATAATGCAATCTTATGAAAATCGAAAATTTATTTCGCTGAGTGTAGACAGTGAACTATGACTTTGGTTCATTAACTGTCAAAACATTCGACACAAAGCACGACGAGAACAAAACCAATTCGACGATTCAAACTTTTTAGAGATCTGAAAAGTGAATTGAGATTATTTTTGTTTTGTGCAGATCAGTTGTTATATAATAGCTCAATAAATATTATGCAATAGTTGGTAGATCTACGCTTCTAAAATTTAATATTAACATTTTGTGTTGCATCAAAGTCTAAACCCTCGAACTTATAGAGTTTATGCAGCATCGATCCAGGAGATTTTTTCATCAATCCAAACAGTTTCACGATTTTAAAATCACACATCCGTGGTAGTTTAATATCGTTTGAAGGTCAACTTACAATACTTTTTAAAGAAAAGGGTGTTAAAACCAAGGCAAATAACTGCCTCAACAATGTTTTGTAAGCACATTTGATGACACATGCTTCAGCCATTTTCGGAAGCCGAAGATGGGTTTTCCAACAAAATTCGGCCCTTCACATTCAGCAAAAATTACGCCAATCTGGTGCAAGAACAGTTTGCGGGATCCCTAAAGAATGATGGCCAATCCTACACAAAAATGCTTCGCTGGGTAAGGCCGGTCTGTTGGCTTACTCATGACTCTGCATGTTCGTCATCTCTTTCGTGGCCTTGGCTGCTTCTCCGATTCGATCAGGAAATTATTGGAGTAGATCCACCGTCTGAGGTTCACCCCAAAAATCAGTCGCAGCTGTGGGACGTTGGTAGGGCTGACGGTCTTCGAAACAACGTTAGTCTACAGCCAGTCCATCTCCTTCAGCGAACTCTTGGCATGATGAAGTAAGACCATGATGGGTAGCCAAACATCACATCTTCCTTCGTATACTACTTCATGATGAAGGCGGCACTTTCAGCAGGGACTGCGTACTACATATCTCCCCATTCACCGCAAGTTTCGATGAAACGAACAACGGTTTAGAAAAGCCTTTTTCTCTCCCTTCTATTCTGATTCATTGCCAGAGCACCTTCAGTCACTTCTTTTTTCACCTTGCTCAGACAAGGTTGTTTTCGACTGACGCTTCCGCATAACAATGTCTATCTTGCTCTGTGTTAGGGTGCCATATGGCAACTTCGTAGAGGACAAGTGGAACGCCCTATTTGAATATATGCATCGCCCAATTATGTATAGACCTTGGCAATATCACTCCATCCTACATCTGTCATCACCTTGCAACTTGCCCGCCTCGATGACCGTCGAACCTCGCAGCAGGCCACACGGGAGTGCGCGAGGCAGACTCTTCCTCTTTCGTATTTGTACAGCGGTGAAGGTAAGTCGTGTGCTCCTCTAGTCCGGGCTAACCATTCACAAAATGACTGGTCGCAAATGGCCAAGTTGCACACTCTGGTACCTACTTCTTCAGCATTTGGCTGGTTCCAATAACCTCTCGTCCCAAGGCGCAGAACGATGAGGCCACCTTGCCTTCAGTATTCCTCTACAGCTACTGCTGCACTTTATGATCGTGCGGCCAGAGCCAGGCTTCGGTTCGACGCTCTTGCAATTCACTAGAAAGTACAGGATATTGTAAATGTCGGATCGGCTATGTCCGCCGGTCACGAAATGCTTCACAATGTCCAACTTCAACGCTCCGGGGTGGAGCTGGCAGTACGAACAAATCAACGAACGAGGTTGCTTGATTGATTTCGCCATGGCTGCTGCAAATCAACTGATATCGCTGTCAATTGTTTTCTGTACACAACAGGGTTGCTACGATTGGCGATGCATAGGAGGATTCACCATCAGGTGGCAGAGTGATCACATGAAAAATCGCAATTTTTCTCAGCTCATACGTTATATGGACAAATGATGGAATCCTTTTGTTGTACGGCCTCTGACTGTGATTCGTTTAATAGATTGAAATTCGTAAGACTGCTCACCATAGGTGAATACATTTAATATTTTTTTGAATTGTAAAGGGCGTTAACCGTGGATTTATATTCAGTTATTGTATTGTGCATTTTCACGTTAACCTGTGGTAATAATACGTGGAACAAAAGTCTACAGACTGAAGCAATCATACAACGGAACGGTACACAGCACTACTACACATATAAAGGAAGTAAACAAAATTTAAATTTGCATGCATAATGCTCGTGGAAATTTTATTTTTTCCCACAGTTGGTAGATTTGCTTCCTCTGACGAGATGATACTTCGTGTCTATAAGGCGATGCTCAGAAATTGGATCATTGCAACTGCAGCTAGATGCTTACGTTTGAACCAAGGCAGTTACTGTTCCAACGACTTTCAAATGATAAACGGTTCTGTTCAAATAAGGGTACTCATCTAAATCAACCACCCGAACCGCTTATTGTCTGCTCAACTGTTATTCCCATCGACACTTCAAAGCCATGCACACCCTTAGAACGGAAATATTAGCACGCACGTCCAACTTCACCGGAAACGAACGGCTCCATTATCGAACGAGCGAGTTTCAAGTACCTTGGGAAGGATCGCGAAGTGAAAGCTGCGTTGCGTTCTTTTGCCTGCTAGAAATATAATTCAATTAAAAAGTTTCTCGTTTTCAATCAGCTAGCTGGGGCCCCTGTAAACACGAACGAAATGCAAACCGCTGGCAGCAACACCCCTGCCCGGTTATTATTATTATTGAGGATCTGCGCTGTTCCACCAAAAACCGAAACAATTGATCGATGAGTGGGGGCTCGGGCGGAACTTGTTGCATTTCTCGATTGTTGCACTGCGTCCTCCCACCGAACCGAGCAGGGGGCGTAAATTGAACGGGACTCAATCAACTAACGTGTTTTCTTTTCTTCTTTTCGTGTTCAATTCAATGCAGGATTTCTGCAATAAATAACTTTTTTCCCAGAATCCTTGTTTTTAATAACAAAGAACGATAGTCTTTATGCTAAAAAAGGTCCTTTGAAAAAGCTGAAATTTTTCACAATGTCCATTTTTTTGTGCATATGTTTTCCGTTGAACGGATAAACAAGCAATTCAATGAGGAAAATGTCCAATCTGCAGTTTAACAATGCAAGCTTCCCGTCTGATCAGCCAACCAACCCATCACCCCTCATTGAACATGTATGCATACAACACGCTGGTAAAACTCGCTCGCAGTTATTAATAGGACCGCTCACATAAAAGCTCGGTGCACGTAATCAGTCGTCGCGATAATAACGGAAAACTCGCGTGCAGCGTCCATTGTGGTTTTCTACTGGGGGGTGATTGCATTTTCCGGGCCCACTGAATGCTCGATTCCGTGGGCCGGCGGTAGGTGCATGCAATCCGGCTCGATTCGATGCGACCGATGACGTTCGTGTGAGGTGTGTGTGGTGCGTCAATTTGGCTCTTTTAGCAACCCCGTAAAAGAGTCTATTTCCATTCGACACGCAGTAGGTGTCGTCCAGAGCCCGATGTGGGGGCAGAAAATGCAACCGTTACTTGGAGGTAAGTTGTTAACCGGGCTGAAACAAATGCAAACGGTCTGTCTGTGCTTCTAGCTGCTCCGAAGACAGGTTGAGGTATTAGATGTCTTGTTGAAGGTTAATAATTCTTGTTACACTTAACAAGTCAACTGATTTACCCCCTAACCATCCTCCCGTGGTGGCGACGTAGGTACAAGTAACTATAGTAATGGTTGGAATAGGAAAGAGACTTTGGTCATATGCTTGACAATGAAGCGCCGCTCGTTTCGAAGAGTGTACTCTATTTGAGCCTCTGTTTTCCATGTAAGGGGTGGTTCAAAGCGGCGTCTCTTCTTCATGTTAGGAGCGGCTGACCATCGTTCTCGTGCCAGCGTGGGACTCTAAACAGTCACTATGGTATTCTGGGGAGACATAGGGTAAGGGAAAGTCCAACAAGTCGCATTGAGAAAATACACGTTTCTAGTAATGCAGAAGTAAATACAGACCCGAACAATCGGTAGAGACCTAAGCGACGAAACAAGTACTAAGATTGGAAACTTCCCAAGCAGCACACAACCGTAAAAAAATGGTTTCAGAAGCTCGATTGTGACCTAATTGAGTCACATAGCAGTCACCTCTACTGGGTTGAAACAAATGTGCTACTAGGGTTGGTACATGGAACTGTAAATTGATCTTCTTCCTGGGTTGTTTAAATTTACCGTAACTCTTGGCACAAGGATTCAAACGCCAATTTCTTGAAAATATAAACACTCTCGATGGTGGTAAATTCATCACTTTGTAAGAATCCAAATAACTTCTTCAGTTTTCATGGTAATGTGAAACAAGAACGCTTGCATTTTTGGTTGACTCAGGAGATAAGCCAGTTTGGAAAGATAAAGGGTTTCCACATCAAATTGCATCACGGAAAGAAGTCTGTAGAAAATTACCCATTGGGTATTTTCTCTTGAAAATGTGGGTAGACGTAGTTTAGAGTGTTTTGTTGTTGTGTTTTTATCGCTGTCAGTTTTTTTGAAAATTGGAAAAAATAGCGCCATACGAAATTCGCGTTGCGCGAATTGATTTTGCGAAAGCACCTGGAAAATCCTCAACTTTCTCATCGGGACATTGAAACACAACTAGGAATCGTGCAGTCAACGTTGGGTCGTGTGATTAAACGTTATTACGAAACTGTGAGCATCAAACGGAAGGAGACATGCGGTCAGAATGGATGTTTCTTTAGCGATCAGGATCACAAGCGTGCCGTGAAAGCGTTTAAGTGGAATCCCAGTGCTATTGTCAGGGATGTGGTCAAAAAGTTGAATCTGTCCAACTTTGTCGTTCTGAGAGCCCAGGTGTGGGAGGGACTGCATACCTACAAAGTGCAGAAGGCTTCAAATCGTAAGGAACGGCATAATACGGTGGGAAAGTCACGGGCCTGGAAACTATATACCCACATGCTGACGAAGCCTCATTGTCTCATCATGGATGTGACTTACGTCAAGACGCACTTCCGGCAGCTCCCGGGGTTACTGTTCTTCACCGGCCAGCATAAGTTTGATGTTCCGGAGAAAGTAAGGAAGCAGAAGTTTAGGCAAGCGATCTGCTCATGTGGCAAACGAGAAGCGCTGTTCGTGACTACCGGGACTGTCAACGGGAAAATCTACCTCAAGGTCAACAGAAGCGTCTGCTTCCTTTGTTGAAGCAATATTGGCCGGATCTAGCTTCGTGCCACTATTCAAATGTTGTCCTGGAGTGGTAGGAAGTCTCCGGGGTCACTTTCGTACACAAGCACCCCTCCAACGCACCGGAACTAAGGCCCATCAAAAAATACTGGGCTATTATGAGGCAGGCATTACGGAAGCATCTCCAGGAGTTCAAATCTGAGGAAGACATGAAGAAAAAGTGGGTCTCCATACAGAAGTAGCTGCAGCCAGATGTTGTACATAACCTAATGATTTTGTACATAACCTAATCGGTCAACTAGGTAATTTTCGACAGCGTTGTTTCTTTTTTGTAATGCAATTTGATGTGGGAAACTCACTCACATCTCAATCACTCATTTTACAGCTATAATCAGTGGAGGAAAAACGCAACCTTTGAAAGCTACAACTAGTTTGGTGCCAAATAGGATGTTAAGTTTGCCCCAACTTATCAGTAATGATTTATCGCGAAACCAATCCAGAGGTGTATTGGATTTCCTGGATGAATGGGTGTTATTTTTTCTAAGCGTGACGAATCGCCTTTTAATGAACAAAAGATTCTTAAGTCAAAACATTGCGGATTTCAACACCTTTCATCCTATCTGACCGTTGTTTATATTTGCGTAGGTTAGTTGAGAGTTTTGCCGAGATGACTGTTTCTTCTATATTTGCAAAAGACTAAAGGGTGTATTCGATAAAAATGGCACACAGAAAATCTTCTGTAACTTTTGAATCGTATGAGTAAAAAACCTAGAAATTTGAGTAGATCTTATCCATAGTGTATTATTTACATCTGCCAAGTTTCACAGTTATACATTCAGTAGTTCCAGTCATGTCGTCGAAACAAGAAATTGTCCGTGAGAAAATTTTGTGCACTCACAATCAAAATCCAGGGGCGTCCCACCGGTGGATTGCTAAAAGGCTTGGAATTGCAAATACAACTGTGTCTCGCGTAATAAGAACCTTCAAGGAGCGTCTGAGTGTCCAAAGGAAGGAAGGGAGTGGTCGTAAAAGTGGTCCAATGGACAGTAAAATGGCCAGGAAAGTCGTACAACAACTCAAGAACCGTCCAAACATGTCAATTCGAGATGTCGCTAAAAAGTCTAAGGTGTCAGTCGGTTTTGTGCAGAAAACCATAAAGCGTGCTGGGTTACATGTTTACAATGTGCAAAAAGCCCCAAACCGGAATGAAAAACAAAACATCACTGCAAAAACCCGCGCCCGGAAACTTTACACGAAGCTGCTCACCAAATCCGGTTGCATCGTAATGGATGACGAAACATACGTCAAGGCCGACTTCCGTCAACTTGCTTGGCAAGAATATTTTGGTGCCAAGTCGAAGTTCGATGTTCCGGAGGATGTTCGAAAGAAGAAACTATCGAAATTGGCAAAGAAGTTTCTAATCTGGCAGGCGATTTGCGGATGTGGTGAAATAAGTGCTCCCTTCATCACTTCCGGAACAATAAACGGTGCGATTTACACGGAAGAGTGCCTTAAGAAGCGTCTCTTGCCATTCATTAAGAAGCACAAAGGATCAACTCTGTTTTGGCCTGATCTAGCATCCTGCCACTACGCTCGAAACGTATTGGAGTGGTACCGAGCCAACGGAGTCAATTTTGTGCCAAAGGATATGAACCCACCAAATTCACCGGAACTTCGTCCAATTGAAAATTTCTGGGCAATTATGAAAACGGAACTTTGCAAACATCCCAAAACTATAAAAACAGAGCTAGAATTGAAGAAAATTTGGGTAAAAACAACAAAAACACTGGGAAAATCGGTTGTACAAAATTTGATGGGTGGAGTGAAAAGGAAGGTGCGGGCATTCGGGATAGGAGACGAAATTGAATAAAACAAATGTTGTAAATCAAAACTCATTAGTAGTTCTTCATTCCCTCAAAATTTCAAGAAAATCCGATAATCAGTTTAATTTTGATGAGTATATATGTGTGTGCCATTTTTATCGAATACACCCTTTATTCGTCGTTTCAAAAACTATTCTAACGATCAACAACCGGGCTGTTTTGCTAGTTTCACGGCAATACTTCAAGTGAAGGTCAATAGAATCCAAAAATCGGTTGCCATCATGACTGATCTTCTTTGCCATTTCGAGTTTTTCACACCGAAGACATTATAGGGCGAACACGCAATTATTGCAACACAGTTAATTTACTATGAAATCCTATGTATCTTTGGACCAAAACCCTGATTTGCAGAGCAATTTCAAACATGTATTGACTTCAGTTAACATACGTTGGATCAATTATTGGACGTTATTTGGTAACACTCTTGACACTTTTCCTTCACACCATCCATTAGGTCTTGAACAGTCGTATCCGGAACCTGTTTCTCATTTTTCATCCACTTCCTACCTATGTCATTTGCATTCTTTACTTCCTTCTTGGTCTTTCTGAGTTCTCGCTTCATCGTAGCCCAATAAGTTTCGATTGGACGTAGCTCAGGGCAGGTCGGTGGATTCATTACTTTGGGAACAAAATGCATTGATTTTCGTTTGTATCATCCCATTCCAGCACGCTTTTAGAATAGTGGCATTAGGCTAAATCCAGCCAAAATAGTAGTTTTTCATTGCTGTGCTCTAAAAATGACATAAGATTTTTTTGGAGGCATTCAATCTTGTAAATTTTACCATTTACGGTGCCTGTTGTGACGAAAATTTCAATTTGATCTCTTCAGGTGCTGAAAGCCAAATAAGGTATTTCGATATGAATTTGGTATTTTCTTCTATTGGAAACTTTCATCCATTTTAAATTTATCTTTTCCGGTGTAAATCTGCCATTTTTTGGAGGTCAACTTTGATCTATGTTTCTTCATTCATCACATAGCAATTTTTTTTCCTCTGTTCGGGACATAAACCACTGAGGCCACATAGCAATAGTATCTGCACTGCAAATTTATTTTCGTAAATCAGCTTCAATTCGTTTCGTTAACGTGGATTTTTTCCATGGAACAAATGTTTCGTAAATTGTATTGAAATTCATATTGCTTGCCATCTAACAAAACGCTACCATTACACCTTTTCTGAACAATGGTCAAAATAAATTTCGTGAAAACCAGCCAATCGGTGCTTCTCTTCGATCGTACTCAGAAGTTTTGGTGTTCCTGCTGGGATGGCGGGAATCATTAATTTATTCCAAAATAGAAATGAAAGCGCTGCCGAGAGTAAGAAACTCATGCACAATAATCTAGTAACTTCTCACGAGTCAACATGGTTTAGTGTGATAAGCCACGGATTCGATATCACCTGTTCCGAAAAATATAGGAACAATATAAATATACCCCGAACTCCCCTCGCTTTTTTTTCAATAACATTTAGGGTCGATAAAGTAGATCTGTCAGTTGTTCATTCATCACCAGAGAGGCGTTTCTTTTTTATTAGTAACAAATTACTCGTAGCCCTTTGTATTGTTTTCGTAGAATGAACGAATGTTCTTTCTGTGTCATCTAATTCTTAGTGCTCTTTACAGTTGAACGTGTGGCAATAAATACGAAGGTAGCTTCTTAAAAAGTACAAACCAGTTAAATTGCAGAAAACAACGAATAGATTTGTTAGTCATACCTTTGATTTCGTAATATGAACGAAAATTAATTTGCAGTGTGGTCAACATTTCCGTGTAGAGATTCCTAGCACGGAGTTTGGCAACAGTTTGCTGCCGTTAATCGCGGTTTGGGAAGTTTTGAACCTTGTATTCATGTAATGCAGCTCTTGTCTTGATCTTCTGGGCGTAATTTTGCAAAACGTTGTCTTTTTTAAATTTCCCGGATTTTTCCATGTGAGCATACACTGTGTCTAGTTATGCTCACTTTCATCTTGGCTGCAACAAATTACACTCAAACGCAGTTTACCGGATGTAAGCAACCCTAGTAGCACACCCGTTTCCGTTTAGTTGAGATAACATAAATATGACTGGCTAAGTCCTCATCAAGTTGCTTCAACTAATTATGATCGTAGTGTCCTAAACTTCAAAGACGCACTGTGCAATATTTGGTTAATTTCTGCCCAGTGGATATAAGTTACAGTCTGTTGTAAGTGTTACAATAATTTCATGTTCGCCGTTTACTTAGATTTTACCTGCCAATCTCCAATAGAATTCTTGCTTCCATCATCAAAGTTTGGCATGAAATATCTTCAAATTTTCTAAGATTTCTGCCTTTGGAAAATGGGCGATGAAAATTGCTCATGATGATGGCAAATTTCATAAAGGTCGGCCTAGAAATTTGGTAGTTTTGAATTATAATATCGAATGTTTACTATTTTGAATAGTGAGTTATTTCAGTAGAAACGTGCGAAGTGGGAGGAGTAGTTGATTTTAATTTTGATTGGGGGTTAAATCATTCCCTTACTGCCACTAGTGCTGCTTGACACTGAGCTCAGCTGAACTTAAACTGAAGAAGCACTGTTGAAAAGCTTAGATTCATTTAATTTACCCAACGCTTCTCAACTATCCTGAAGATTTATATGACTCAAGAATATTTTGTACTTCGTTGGAAGTTATGATGACTATGTTGAGCTGATTCCGCATAGTATCAATATGCTTTAACCAGGATGGAGTGCTATGAAGCTAATAGAGTTAATGTCGTACCAAAACCTCCCAATCCTCTCAACAGTCCATAGTTACGTCCAATTCGGAAATAATGGACCCTGATGAAGTGGACGTTTTCCAGAAAGCAGTAGCAGGCTAAAAATGACAAACATTTCCAACAAATCTGGACCAGAGTTGCCAGAAGTCTGTAAAAATTATTATGGCTGCAGTGAAGTAAAACTTTAATATGGGTGCAGAATATCGAAAATTTGATCATATCAACGTCAACGATTACTTCTTTGATAGGGGACGTAAAGTACGGGTGGGGAACGAGGAAGCATCCTGGCCCTCGGTCTTTCTATTTAGCTTCTGCTGCACTTCATTTAGCTTCTGCAGATTTCCGTTCAACGCTGTCGCCTTTCTCCACAAGGGAGAGAATACTGAAAAGGCAAAATCGGCTATATCCGGCGGACACGAAGTGCCTCATGGTGTCCAACCATGAGTGTCTGTTTATTGCCGAAGCTGACACAACGAAAAAACCATCGAGCATAGTTGCCTTACAGTTTTTGCCTTGGCTGCTTCAAATCAACTGATTTCTCAATTTTTTTTTCTAAAATCAAAAGGGCTGCTACAATTGATTACTCACTCAGGTAGAATCATCTAGACTGCCTAGTTATAGACATGCGGATGCAAATGTCGTAAATCTGGCAACTGATTCTGTTACCAAAAATCTGCGATCACTTGACGAAGCACAACTGCGTCGTGACTCAAAATAAAAATCAAAGCAAACTGGTTCTGCTGTGAGCTGTTAGTAATATTTGGTTTGGTTTGCTCATTTTCTTGAAGAAAATGAAATGTTTCTCCAAAATGTGAAAATAAGTCTCGCAAGAAACTCCAGAATATAGTGTTTTTTTTCGATTTCCGCTGCGAAAATCCAATCGCAAGTTGTGATTTCGATTCTGTGGGCTGACCTCGGACATTTGACTTTCTGAAAGTCACCGTTTGTGTAGCGTTAGTTGTTAATAGTTGTCACTGAAGTTATAGTTTTTAAATTGTTTACATTAATATTATTCATTTCAGATGCACTTTCGAGGAGTGGATTTGTACAAAGATGCGGAAATACCAGAAACATCAACGGTGAACTTCCGATTTTTTAAAAACGTTCTTCAGATGAGTTTCTATCAACTGAAACAGAAGCTACAAAAACAAATGAAGAAATTAGCAAAGCGGAATATCCGGTTGAATGATTTTAGGAGTTTGATAATCACATCTAAGATCTGGTTAATTCATAACCAACGGCACAACAAGAGAAGTTCTTCGAGGTGAAATACCTGAAAGGAACGAGTATAGTGAGTTCAAATCCTCCAATGCGGAAAAATATTTTTGTGTGATATATTTTTCTTTTAAGACAAGTTAGGCAGTACCAGAAAGAATACCAGAGCCATGATAGAATGATGGAGTACTGTAAGTATCAGCTGTAAAAAGTAAAGAGCGTGATAAAGGTTGACCAGTATTCTATAATGACCGTATTGAAGAAGATTGCCAAATAGATCGAAATGAATAAAGACGCTGCTATTGTTTTTGACGAAATGACCATTCAACTAGGGTCGAATTATGTCTCTTATCTAATGGAATATGTTGATCAGGTCACATTTTGTGGATATGGTGGGTATGAAAACCATCTTTTAGTTTTCATGCTAGTTGCTTGAGGTCCCAAGAATACCGATTCAGTTTACGTGTGCAGCTTAAATCTACCAGTCGAGATCAATTTTAACCAGATGGTTTTAATTCTATTCAATTCAGCATGCGCAATTATGCAAATTCTGCCCTTCATCAAGTCACATGCTGGTCTGGTGACATTTTGACCGGATTTTGTGACTTATGTACAGTCTGGAAGTACAACAATGACAACGGAGTCCCGTTTATTTCAAAGACCCTTGATCCGCCCAATTGTTCGAAATCGCAGCGATTAACGCATTTCTTTTTTTCCTTAAAATATAATGAATAGTTCAAACTTTAGTGGAAACTATTTTCAAATTTGTTAATTTTAATTTGAAATACACTGAAAATTCAGTGTTTATTATTATTTTGAAGGAAGAACAATCTATTCGTTGTTTCCTGCAACGAAACTGGTTTGTTCTTTTTATGAAGCTTCCTTCGTAATGTGTACCATGCGCAACTGTCAAAGCCACGAAGCATTTGTTGACACAGAAAATAAAAACATTCGTGCATTGTACAAAAACAATACAATTTTTTTACAAATCAAAAAGAAAATGGTCTTTGGTGGTTCCATGAATGATTGGCAGCTCTACTATATCGACTAGAAATGTAATTGAAAAATGCGCAACCACGTGGAGTTTTCCAGGGTATTTTTGATATTTCTACCATGGGATTCGTATTTGTATTTTTGGGAAGAGCTGTTATCGAATCCGTGAATGATCTCACTAGGCCATGGTGACGATCTACTACTTGAAGATACTTGAATGAAGAGTTTGAAGTTTCAACTCTCAACAGCGCTTTAATTTTTGTTTTGTTATGAATTTAGTGACCTGATGACGAACGGTAGTTTTTGACGACATTGGCACTATGCCTGTATATTTTGTTCTTCATAATAAAAAAAATGCTCGTCGTTTTATCCTTTCGTAGCCGTACAAATCATTTATATATCATAAATAGATTCCGTCTAATTTTTCCCCACAATAGTTTATAACAGACGCTAAAATTGCCCTATGTTAAATAACAAGCCAAAGCAATCGTGAAGTTGATTGCAATATCTCATGCAACAGAACTGATTCGAGCGATATCTGCCTTTACTTTCCATGAAATATCCCTTGAAATTGTGCCAAATATAGCATTTCTAGTATGTGCATTAGATAACACAGAAAATTAAATGTTTCATTCAAACTGTCTACGTGAAGGAAGGCTGTACAAAGATTACAGTTTTGAACATTGGTGAAGATTTCAAGGAATACTTCCATAATTAAGCAGTTTCATTCCTGTTTATAATCAAACCCACTAAAACCTATCATGATATACACATTTGCCTGGCTTATCGACGCTTCGATATATTCGAGCCATGCAAATTAGCCATGAATGCTGAATCCCGCAGCCTCTGCATCACTAATGCATCTTTCTAATTACCAACACCGAATCAAACATGTTGTTAACCGAACATCACCTCTCCGTCGAAGCCTTTTGTTCCGAACAATGACATTCCTCAATCCCTTCAATTCACACAAATACCTCCCATGGGCAAGCTGCCCGCCTGCGAGTAATTTGTTCCGACGACACTTCGAGGTCAATCTACATACGAAGGGCCACGAGTTCAGGAAGTCGCGTGTAGTTGAAAATTATTCCGGTCGACCTTCCCTTTCCGTTCCGGCGTCCTCGCACTCCATCCAACGACTTGCCGAGATCATCTGACGACCCACACATCACGAAACGACTAATGGCGGTCGAACATGCAAATCAAATGGCTTGACCAGTCGGCCCTTGACTCGCTAATCGTAGGAATATTACGGGATCGCAACGACATTACCAGCGACATTACAGCGCACCTCGGCGAAGGCTTAAATAAATTGCAATTATCACCACATTGAAGTGATTCGACCCTTTCGGGGGGAACGGTGAAGTGTCGATGGTCGTTATTTTTGCATTCTAAGCCAGCGTTCGAGATATTTATAGACGAATCAACCATGGCTTTCTCACGGGAAGCGTCACAGACGGTAGTAAAAAATGGAGATTAATTTGCCGATCGGACAGTTTTGTCATCGCCGCATGAATTATTGGCACGTGAACCCAGCCGGAGTCGAAGACGAAATTAATTAGCCAACAAGTTAATTCGCAGGAACTGAGCTCGTCTAGGATGCTTGTGCAAGTTTGACAATCAATCAGCCTGCCTAGCTACCTGGTTGACTCATAACGTTGACTAATCGGTTTCTGACTGGGGAACTAAAACAAAGAAGGTCAGCGCGAAATTTTCCAGCCGTTTGCTCCCATCACGGAATGGAGTTCCACTACAGTCAGTGCGGGGGACAGCATTTATTTTTCCAAACGTATTGCGTTTGCGTGTCGTCGCGAGCCGGGTGGAATTTGATGATGATTAATTTAATTAAGCTAGAAGTATGATTAAATGGGTAAACTTTACTCTTTTCACCGGTGACGCGACGGTGAGTACTTATCCGGTACACGCAATCCCGGCAGGTTGGCACTGCACGTCAAATATTGCCCTAAACGCGATATTTGATGACTTTAGGAGAGGAAAAACAGATGGTCGCACGATTGCGATCCGGTCACGGAATCACGGGTGGAAGCCTCTTAATCAGAGGGAGAGTTAAATTATTCTACAGTTTGTTAGTTCAACCAATTCAACGGTAAGGCACTGCGAATGGATTTTTTGGTGAAAGGACAGCACCCGGTTGTGATTGAGCTAACAATATACTTTTTCTCATTTGCTATATCGTGTTACATAAATATTCGGTCAGGCCATAAAACGGACAGATTCAGTTTTAATTAATTTGTAGGTATTTTTTTCAACACTTAAAACCTATGAAAAACTTTTTAACGGTGTCAAAAATTTTAGCTAACATTTACGTGCCAATATCTGCATTGTAAACTTTAATAATTACCTTCCAAAATTGTCCGAATTAAAGCACAACAAAAATGACAGTAAAGGATTTGTTTTGCAAAGGACATGTGATTTTTTTCCTAATAAAATTAATAGTAGGATTCAGTTCAAATTTTCGTCATTTTCATTGAAAAATGATCGTGTTTCTGTTGTTTTGTTATGGTGATAATCAGTTTTGGGAAGCTGTTAGAATGCATATGATTTTTGTTTTGCAGTGTTTTAAGCAAATAGATCAATCAATTCATGTTTATAAAATTGCTAATTTCTAATTGGATTGCAGTCTAGCTGAAATTGTTTTTGTAAATAAGTACCTTGAATGTTTGTTGCGATATGCTCCAAATGTTTTTATTCATGTTATTCTAATTTCTGAACTAGGATATGCTTTTTTTTTTTCAATTTTCAGCGAAATATTCAATATTTTGTAAGAGTAAGTGCAATGAGGCGTGCATTGAAAACAAGCGACTAAATGTTCCGATTTTTCTTGCGAGTACCCAGCCACCTGGTGGTTGGTCCATCAGTCACTAAGTCAATATATATATATATACTAGTTGCTTATATACTGTGACAATTTGACTGCTCCATCAGTTTGTTTACGGCAACTATGGCGAGAACGGAGAAGCAACTTCTATCTATGGTTTGTTCGTACCGTCTGCTCCATCCGGACCTAAGAAAGTCGGCCATTGTGGCCCACTTTGTGACGGCAGGATGCAATCACATTAACATCTACAAGATTCTGGCACTTTTGTAGAAGTGAGAATCCATCGAGCGGAAGCGTGGTCTCGGCCGTCCGACCGTTTTAAGCGACCGGAGGATTTAACAGAAGCTCAAACGGAAGACGGGAGGCTAGGTGGGCACTTTTTTCCGTGAGTTGGTCCGGGAGGCCGGTGCGTATTTGACCAAAATGGGTATCCTCATGAGTAAGCGTCAGTCCAAGTCAGCCGAGTCGGAGAACCGAGCGGAAACAAAGCAATAACGGCCGAAGCCTTTGGCCAAAGAGACCTTCCCGGCGAAGCGGTGGTCGTGGTGGTCGTTATGGTTGACGAGACGTACCTCACGTTTAACGACAATGTCTGGCAATGTTAAGGCTACTTCACCTACTCGAGAAAAGAAATTAGCAGCGATGTGAAGCTCCCAAAGAAGGTGTTGCTGTAGCTCACAATCAGAGAAAAGGGGATGTCACGTCCCCTCTTATTTTTGTAGGGGCTGGTAGTGAACTGCGAGATCCGCAGTACGAATTCCTTCCAAAAGTTACCGACTTCATTAAAAAGGACCACAAGGATGACGACGTGGTGTTTTGGCAAGATCTAGCGTCGGCACACTATTTGAAGCGGGTGCAGGAGGAAATGGAGCGGTTGAGCATGCCGGTGGTGCCCAAGCATGCCAACCCTCCGAATGTGCCCCACCTCCAACCCAATCGAAAAGTTCTGGGTCAATTCAAAGAAGAGAATATATTCAAATAATTTCTTGGCCAAAACGACGGATGATTTGATCAAAAAGGCGACCAAGGAATTGAAGGATATGCCTACAAGCGTTTTTTTCACCTATGGCCAAAGTTCCGGCCAACAGCCAGAGGGACTTTCAGGGACAAGAAATGTTTGTGTGAAGTTTTTAATTTCTTAATGATTTAAATGCAATCCGGTTTGTTAAAATGTCTCTTTTCGTTCTTTTTTATCATCTATCCGCAAATAATCACTAATTTTTTAAGCGTGCATTAAGATAATAAGGTCGAAATTAATTATCTTCTGACATCCATCTGATTTCATCAAAGTCTGCCATACTATAATTCTCGAGTACTTTTTCAAACAGACGTATCTGATTTTGTAAACAAAAAGGGGAAGTAAGATTCAAACGTAAATTTTCTAAGCTCTCGTCACCCTCGTGGAAAGTAGCATCACCTTAATGCTATGGAAATGTTATTCCTTGTATTGGTGGTCCTAATTTGCATTAAAGGGCTAAGGGTATCAATAATTTAACATTTGAATTGTCGGCGCAGATAACGGCAAGCTGGCAACCTTGTCATCCTCCGACTTGACAAGACGCGCTTAGCAGTCAAAACTTCGCGTCAGGATTGATAGGTGACAGATGCCAATGGATGATGTGACAAACGAACATTTCCGGTATCGATATAGACAGTCCTCGATACCGTTTCCAAGAGTGAGATAAAGTGTGATTAATCTGAAGAGCAGTGCAGAAATAAAGTGAATTTAGTAGCGAGCTAGGTCGTTATGAACTCGAATATTCGAGAGAACTCACGATGTAGATAGTGAAAAGGAATAGTTGAGAAGATTTAACTGGGGCAATCCCGAGTATTTATTCAGTCCGTCGTCCGATAGCTCGTCCTTAGATTCGCGAAATACCTGGAAAGAGAAGAAAAGTAAAGTATTAGTTACAATTATAGTTAATATTAAAATCGATAATTCTCAATAAACCCCTGTAGGTTGTGCATCATGTCAGGCGAAGGCGAAAAGTAGGGAGTAAAAAACACAAAGGCTACCGAATTGTAGGTCTAAAAGAGAAAACCATGCTAAACAAGCGTAAGTTTTCAATTTATCTTTTACATCTAGGAATTCTTCACTAAACATTTATAAGAAGAAAATATGATATATAAGAAAATTATTTTCATAATTTATACATTTTTGATTCAGTTTAAGAACTTAAATGGAATGCTGCAGTATTTCCCCAATTTCGTATATCACTGAATGGCTCACAAGCTTTCGTTCCAAAATGATAATGAATAAATCAATTACTCCTATGTCACTTGTCTATTTCCATATGCACCGAATCATCACACAAAGAGGGAAAAAGAGGATTTGTTTCGCTACCCGAGCAGGAACGAATATCTTGACAACTGGCCTTGGCATAAAAGGTAAAATAGCTGAGGATAATATCATTAAAGTGTTCCCAAAATGTAATACAAATCTCAAATTGAAGTAAGACAATACCAAAATAGTGCCTCTGAGGTATAACTAGGTATCTCAAGTAACCAGTTTTGTTATTCGAGAGATATTTTGCTCACAATTCTTAAGTATTTTGCTTATGCTGCAATTTTGTTTATGCTTGCAATTCTTAGGTGTTTTGCTTAGGTATTTTACCTCTTAATCTGAGCACTTTAAAACCAAGGCCAGTTATCAAGACCCAAATTAGGTATGCATATGATGTTGTATCCTGTTCGGGTTGTTATTTCGGATACCTACCCGAGCATTTTAGGAATCTGGTTTTTCTGATGAAACAACATAAATCTAAGCTGTATAGTAGGCCATCCCTTATTTTGAAAAAAATTGCCAAGTTAAGAATTCCAACTCTTCAAATGGCCGTCTTGACTAGAAAACAAACACACTTAAATTTGAAGACCGTACTTTGACGGTAAGTGCTCTCCCAACGGACCTGAACAAATGGTAGTACGGGTGACTACCAACGCGGTGGCAAGCACGCTACTGTAGTGTATGGTCTTGCAGGTCGAACAAGATCAGTGTTGTCAGGTTGATAACATGTTATGTGTGTTTTTTTATTATCAATGTTGTTTGGGACACTTTATCATCAGTACACCAGTTTTTAGGTGCAATACAATAAGGTAATCATATGTACAAAACGATTCAGAAAGTAAGTGTAAGGAAGCCAATTCAGTGTTTTTATTCAACAAAGTTAGCCAAAAAAGTTGAAGTTGAAGTTTTAGATTATGAACAAGCCGCTTGGTACATAAAGAGTGTTCGTTCTGTTGTTTGCGGAAAAGTTTTGATATCATTATGTGGAGCGGTTTCAGTGAGAAACCGGACGGACGCCTCCGGAGTTGGGTACAGGCGACTCAAGGAAATCGAGCACGACAGGTAATTGTTACCAATTGTATCTATATTAATAAAATTTATTTTTAATAGATTTGCGTCGACCATCTGTTTAATTGGTTGAATCGGTTGTGTTGGTACTTCGTTTCACAAAATTTTGCTATCGGGCATAGCGTTTTGTCTATTGTTTCGGTTGCCTATTGTTCGTTGCGCGAGTGATCGAGTGAACATGAAAAGTCGTGGTTCGCCGGATAAGATGGGTCGGTGGTGAGTACATAATTAATTGTGATCCAAATTATTCGTTCGCCATGCTCATCGGGCCACCCTATCTTGAAACAAATAAACCACTGTCCCAGTTTTTAAGTGACTACAACGGTAGATCGGTCCAAGTTGGCTCTAAGGCGTTGAGATTAATTGACTTGTTTTCCTAATGAAATACCATAATCACACTCTGTGAGTGGCCCCAATAGCATTCTTACTGTTGGTTTAAATCGGTCCACATTTTCCTACCCTTTCCTTACTTGACCTACATTCGGACGGGGCTGGCGCCGGTATTGCTTAAATTTGAGATCACCAGTTTTTACACATTGAAGATGTATGTTAATCCCAAGCATCATCTGTTGGCTCTCTGTGTAATAACAGCTGATCTGGCAAAAATAGAGTAGCAACCTCGGGCGGTCAATCATGCTCATGCTCATGTTCATGTTCTGATCACTGGTTCCGGATATTTTCACGGGGAGTTTTGGCCTAAGATCAAAATCCCTCATGAGGCACCTCAAATTACATGAGAATTCAAAAATAAGTCCAACCGTCATGATATCAAAGTCCAGAACTACATTGGCCTCATCCAGGTTGATGTTACGGCTTCTCCCAGGAAATTTAACAGATTCAGATTGAATTCAAATCCCATCGCATCAAATAAAATGAGAACTCAAAAATAAGTGCAATAGTGATGGTATCAAGTTTCCAGGACCATATTATTTCTAGTACTCCCATGAATGTGTTAAAAGGGTAATTTCTTACGGCAGGTGGATAAATTTGAATGGCTATTTTCAAATAAATTTACATGTAATTTGGGAACGAATTCACTGTACTAACCAATTTGTGATTTCTACTGTTTACTGCATGATCGTTCGGATCATCCGTAATATGCGGAATATCTGAAGAATTGTGCATCACTTTTGTTCTAGAGTGACAGTGTTTATTTTCTAGTGCTAACGAAGGAAAACTAGAGATTGCTTAGAAAACCGATTGCTGATGAAATGCCCGGGATCCTTAAAAAGAAACGAAAGATGCACTACAACTTTAAAAATCTAAAACATTTAAAAAGCAATAAATTTCAAAGATTTTTGTCATTTCATACGTTAAATTTATTTCACCTCAGCTGCGTCATAAAAAGCATTCGGATGAAGTTTTGTTATTGTTTATTTTTCAGAATTGATCATGAAAATCCAAAAAAATACAATCTTGACTTGCTGTGTCGAATGGTATATATCACTCGGTATTCCGGGCCTCGGACCAAAAGTCAATTTTCCAAGCGATCTGTTCACCATTCTTTTGGAAAAATGGTAAAAAGAATGAAAAAGCATATTGGAATAAATCAGTTCAATCATTATAATGACATAATGCTTTATCGTCTGAATTTCATTAATTGAAATTTACATGAAAATTGTAGTCGACACCGAAATGATATAAACTGGACATTTCTGCAATTCATTTAAATAATAAGATCATTTGTTTTATATTCATACCAATTCTTAAAACTATAGCTCGTTATTTTTCATATTCTTTCATCATCTAAAATTGAAAATCGGTCCAATGGTTTACAAGCTATAATTCTTTGAGAATTATATATATTTCTAACATTTTTGTTTATTAAACCCCCCTTTTGAAAAATGGAACACCCTAATGACAAAATGAAAACGTTATGTCATGTATTTTTCTAAAAGGAACAAACCTACCTAGTATTGCCGAATTCTAAGATCCATTTCGCCTTTTCGGTTTCGAATTGCTGAATTATCAAATTTTACCCAAGACCACTGGCCATTTCGCCACTCAGACTCACAAATTGTTCTCCACATCGCTTTGCATCTTAAATTTAATGGTTTTAAAAAAAATCATAATGCTTTAGGACGAGACTAATGAATTTACTATTTTATTGGATGTTCCAAATACTCCAGGAGGCCATAAAGTGGCTATATCTCGAAAGTGTGGCCGACTACGTCAGTTTAAAGAACATATTTGAAATCAGTAGCACAAAATCGCTTGGAAACACATAACGTATCTATGGAAATTCCATTTTTGGACTTTTTCCACCTTTTATATCGAACGGAATCATTGTGCATCAGTTCAAGAGGCCCTGGATAGAGATGAGTATTTTAAGAACATGGGAAAAGCCCAAAAATGTCAGATCTGCAGCTTATGTTCCACAAAAGTTAAACGAATTTTAATGTGTTTTTTGGACAAAATGCACAAAACCTAAAATCAATGGATGCTTTACTACTCTATGGCACTGTAATTTGATCATAACTGAGGCAGAAGGTCATATTAGTAAATAAAAACTGTAAAAACAAACACGTAACATCAATGAACAATTCACCATGCTGCCATTTCTTGGGATTTGCAAAACTCTTCAATAGGTTCAGGCTTTCAGTCGTATTAAGGTTGCCCAAAACAACAAACTTGGTTTACCTTGTATGACAGTATATAATGACATTAAAGGGCAAACACGAAATTTTTGCGACACCGAAAATGTCATGCCAATTTTCTTATAATGTTTAGAATCAAACCAAAATTTTAGGGTAGTTTTATACATATATTTACTTCAAAAATCAAAAGAAAAGTTAATCGATGGAGCCTTGAGTGTAAAATTGAACGCATTTTCGCTTGATGCCCTCCATCAATGTCTTTACAGTGTCATCCGGTACCAATTTCTCAGTTTTTTTTCCATTTTCTTAACATGTCCTTCTCGTCTTTGACTGTCTTCTTGCTCTTCCGAAGTTCCCGCTTCATCATTGCCCAGTACTGCTCCACCGGGCGCAGCTCCGGACAGTTTGGCGGATTCATGTCCTTTGGAACAAAATGAACAGAATTGGCCTCATACCACTCCAGGACACTTTTAGAATAGTGGCATGATGCCAAATCTGGCCAAAATAGCGGAGTTTTGTCGTGCTGCTGCAAGAACGGCTATAGGCGCTTCTCGAGGCACTCAGATTTGTAGATCTCGCCATTTACTGTGCCCTTTGTCACGAAAGGCTCACTCTTCAGTCCGCAAGAGCAGATGGCATGCCAAATGAGATATTTGGAGGCGAACTTCGACATTTTCTTCTTCTTAAATTTGTCGTCCACATAGAACTTGCTCTTGCCGGTGAAAAACTCCAACCCCGGAATTTGCTTAAAATCGGCTTTTATATACGTTTCGTCGTCCATCACACAGCAGCCATATTTTGTCAGCATCTTCTCGTAGAGCTTCCGTACCCGAGTTTTAGCCGTCGATTGTTGCCGCTCATTGCGGTTTGGGAAGTTCTGTACCTTGTATGTATGTAGTCCAGATCTCTTCTTTGCATTCTGGACGGCTTGAGACGTTGGGATTTGCTTTAATCATCCGCTTCACCTTTCACTCCGTCTTTTTGTTCTCCGGTCCCGGTTTCCTTCCAGCTCCTTTGCCGTGGTCCAACGTCAACCGCTCATGGAACCGCTTCAACACTCTGGAGACGGTTGAATGGTGAATGTTCAACATTTTTCCCAACTGCCGGTGCGACAGGTCAGGAAATTCCAGGTGTTTGGAAAGAATTTGTTCTCTCGACTCGCGTTGGTTCACCACCATTTTCGTTGAATCGAAAAACACGACTTCGAGTTTGACAGCATGTAAACAATACACATCAATGAGAAAGTGTGCAAAATTTGGTTAATTTTTACCCAATGGTAAAAAAGTTATGCCCTGTTGAATGTGTCGCAATAATTTCGTGTTCGCCCTTTAGTACTTGTAACACGTCCAATTCTGTTTGAAAACACAGTTAAGAGAATGCAAACCGGTTTTTATTCTGCAAAAGTTTGTGTTTTTTAAAACTAAGCGTTTCGCCGAGCATGCTCCTGGATATAATGATTTGATATAAGATTCTTGAAATCTCGTAACATTGAAGCAAAACTTAAACTTACAGATGTAGATACAGTTTTATTGCGCTGTGGAAATTATTGCCCAATTTAAAATGCCTTAAACTAAGCGAGAGGTAAATTTTAATAGTCATCATATGGCTTCTATGGTTTATATTTCAGTCATAACTCTCTATTATTTTTAAGATACGAACCAGCCACAGACTGGAAGTCTCGATAATAAATTTGGCAATCAATCAATCAATCTCAATTAATTCTGATAAAAAAATCTATTAGTTGATTCCAAGGCTAGGTACTGGCCAGGTGGCGAATCCATTTCTGCCTTGACCTACCCCGCATGGGTATGTGTGGCAAAAGTGTGTGCGTTTACTTCGAAATACTGCTCAACAAAAGCCCTACGTTTAATTTCGAACTACTTCTATTCAATTTCATAACCTACCGAGATCTTTCGGACCTATTTTCTCTTCAAATCTTTGGTTCTAGCAGAAATTGCTGTTGGGAACATATTTCAAATTTCAAAACCCAATTATTGCTTTCTTGCAATTATATTCAAACTTCTAGAACAAATGGAATTCTTCATGCCAATCAGTACTGAAACAAAGGAAACAAACACTTTCTGACTTGACTAAATTATAAATAAACTTAAAAAAAAACAAGTGTAATTGCCCTTGCAATTCGCCAGAAAAACTCATGATTCCAAATGAAACCACGGTGCGGCATTGCACACCAACAAAACATGCTTATAACCAGCAACATTAACCGAAAATTATAAACAGTCGTATCTTCTATGGTACTGTGGGTGGTATCATCCAAATCCTTACTTTCCAGCGAACAACTTCTATTTACAGTCGGTAACAAGATTATCCTAGCCCAACACAATTAATTCCACGACAACCGAGCAATCAGGATGCATGAATGATACCACCCACCGTACAATTGGAGATCCGACAGCACACATTGTCCGTTCAACCACAAGCCACGAAGTTCGCCATCGTCTCTGCAATGGGAGCCTCTTTTTGCAGCTCCCTTTTTTTCCATCATGTCCATCATGCAGAGTTTTACTTCTTACTTCACCTTAAAACAATAATGACTCCCAATTAGATCCTCCGCCAGCCCTGCCCAAGCTGCACACTGTCGAGCGCTCGTGTATGTGTGTCTGTAATTGTGCTGTTGCCCCATCGGGAGCAGTTGGGTCACACTCGTGTCCGTAATTGCTGTTTGTTTTTTTTTGTGGTCGATGATGAGGTCTCTACAATATCTACAGCAACAACAAAACCACTTTCTTGGGTGTTTCGATCGAGGTTCTCGAACTGCAACCAGATCACCACTACCTACATGTTTCGTCAGCACTGGCAAAATCCCATGCCGAAGCCGAGACTGCCAAAGTTGATGATTAAGCACTTTTCAACCAGTGGAGACCAAACAAAAGCAGCAAACCTCCCAGCAACGGGAATTTCCTTTGTTTGCTGCAATTGTCGGATGAACTGACTGCTGCTGCGGCAAAAACGAGCGACTCAAGATGGACGCAATAAATCTTCGATACCGAAGTTGGTCCGGTTGTTCGTTGGCATCAAGTCTATTTAGAAAGCTATAGAAGAACGGAGGTGGAAGGTTCATGGTAGATCTTCATGTTCTGCAACTGTCAACTTTTGCGGGTGTTAGTGAAAAGTGGTAACGCTTTTGGTTCCCTTTTTTTTGTGTGTTTCTACTGTCCGGTTGAATGGCATCGAAAACAGAAGCTGCAAGGTTCCATTGCAAGGGAAAAGAAACTTACATTCGAAGTGGTTTTAGTTTAACTATCTTGGGTATGTCTTCTTTTGGTGGGAAGTGTGTTCTATGTACTGTGTGGTTAGTTCGCATCACCCGAACACACTAATCTTTGCGCGTTGCAATGAGCACTACTGATTTCAGCTAGCTGGCGAACTCGTGGATAATAGGTCGGTTCAGAAAAAAACCTGTCCACTGTTCGTAGAATGAGGTTGGCATCCGGAATGAATGAAAATCAGTGGAAAACTATCACCGGCCAAACGGAAAGCTCCACAAAGTTTTGCCATTTCAGATGCTTCAACTTGATTTTTCTTTTACTGCTGGTTTGTTGCTGTGAAGAGATAGCATAAATTACACTTCCAATAGTTTAAAAACGCATCATGTAAACAAAAAACAGTTCCTGGATTCTGTTCAGTTGCTACAACATTAAAATTGAATTAAATATCTCCAAAATTTGCAATCAAAATCACATATTGAATGTTGGACGTTGAATAACAGTTCGTCTGCTTTAGAAAGCTGTCATTAATTTAGGAATTAATTATGCTATTCTGATGAAATTTTTGCATCAGACTCTTGGTAGATTGAAGATGTTCCACATTCATTTGACCCTAAAATTTAAACAGGATAAATTCTGACAAGAACATTTGCCTGGGTTTTGAAAATGCTTTTAATTTTGCATATTTCCAGCTGCTCCACTTTTTTCTGTAATCATAACTGACTAGTATTTCTCAATTGCACATTGGTCCGAAAGGGCGATTTGGGCTTTTGGAACACTCTACAAAATTGTAGAACTCTTAGTATCCATAAACTTTGCAGAAAACACCAACTTGCTATCTTGTATTATCTTGTATTTTTTATTGAGATAAAAAGCATTTTTATGGGAACCCTTTCATATCGATTTTTTAGCTCTAGCTTTTTTCTAGGTGGGCATAACTCAATGAAGTGAAAATACAGTCTTTTCCGCGGCATTCTATGGTGAAGAGAGTATTTCCTTTCACCGAAACACACAAACTTTTGGATGATGACAGTAGTCTAGCCTTTGATATGAAAACATACAAATAAGTTTTTAATCATCTTCGGACTGACAACAATAAATTTCAAAGAAGTCTTAACGTTTTATGTGGGGTTGCTCTCGGATTACGGGAAGGACATGATTAAAAGGAAACATAATGAATGAACCTTCACCATTTATTGAAAGTTACGGGCATGGTGGACAAAATGATATCATATAGGATCGTATCAGTTTTCGTTATCTATATAATTAGTTTTTGAAGACATTCTGGATATTACCTTGGTTTTGATGTGTTCCTATTTTTAAGTGAAATAAGAGGATCCAAAGTAAGCAGAAGCCATTTGAAAACATCTTCCAAATTATCTTCCAAAGCTTCACCACTACCGGAACGGTAAACACGGAAATATATTTGGCATCTTGTCACTACGCCAAAGTTGTTTTGAAATGATGTAAAGCGAATGGAGTTGCGACATATCGAGCGGTATTGGGCTCTCGTAAAGAGAGAATTCTTTCGATATAAACAACAAGCAAATCGGTTGCAAACAAAGCAGGTAAATCAGTTGCAGAGAAGTGCGCACCGACCTTAATGGATGGAGTAAACTAAAAAGAATTGTAGTTTCTTCATGCAGCCTAGCTAAATAACTGTAATTAGTTTTAAGACGACTTATAATGCACATGCAAATGAATAAAAAATGCTTCTTGGATTAAACTAACAGCAAATTTGTTATATTCCAAACTTTATCTGTCCAGATTTTCTCACGAACTTGCCTTACTAGACTATGATGGCCCGTAAGAAGTAGTTTGACTTCTTCATGATTTACATGCTTCTAGCGCACTCTTCCAATTAACCGAAGTATACAATTAAAAGTCCAAAATTTGATCGAAACTTGCCACCAATATGCACATAGAAAAAAATAGTGAATTTGAACACTCGGCATTTTTGTATTTAACAAATAACTCAGCAAAAAATCGAACGATGCTGTGTCTCAGCATCACTTGAAACTGAAATGAAAAACATTTCAAAAACAACGGTGAAAAACATACATTTATTGTGTAGAAGGAGATGTTCGGTCATCACCGTGAGGCACCAAGAGTGCACACTAATGTTTTTTTGCTAGAATGATAGATATGAAGAGAAAGTATTGAAAGTTCCGTCAGTGCACGGCAGGTAGGAAATCAAACAGATGTTTTGGAAAGTTGAGCGAAAGGGCATGTGTCCAGTGGTACTCGAACCATGGACGTCAATCTTTGCCTAACATACATTTATTGGCATATTGACATACATTTATTGATAAAACCTCGTCAACAGTTCTACGCCAATTCAGCAGGTTCATGGTTGCTTCTCTCCTCAAGAAGCACACTACGTTCATAATTAGTTTAAGTAACTTGATTATGACATAGCAAGTCATGTTTATGTTATCTCAACCGAATGGCAACAAGTTTGCTACAAGGGTCCACCATCGGTTGCGCCCCTCCAAGGCTTGGTTTACCCGATCCCAGCTAGCTAGCACTAAATGAGTTTCCAGTTTGAACCAAACCGAGATTATCGGTTGACATAATAAAGCAGAGATTGAAACCGAAAGGTCGGCTGTGCTGATCTCGGTTTCAGTAAATCGAGACTCGGCATATTATTCTAAGTGTGGATAATACCTACACAATCGTTTTTGGTTTACAAATATTTGTACAGTTTACCCGAGCGCTTCGACACAATTTGGTCGTTAATATTTCCTCTTTAAAGCCAGAAACGTCAGATTGTGATACATTTGCTTTTTCCGCCGCATCGTCGGATGCCAGTTTTTGGCTCTGCTTGAAAAGAACCACAAGAATCTGCTAGTTTTACCGATTAACAATTTTTGGCTTTACTGGCAATGGTCAGGCTCTTCGCGAACCGTTTTTTAGATCGCAATACGTTAAACGCACACTTTACCTGCTCATTATTAAAAGTTAAAATATTAATAAATGGAGCACTTTTTTTTAACTATAATTAGTGGACGCGAACAGATTCCTTTAAATTCCAATAGAAAAAAAACTTACCCTTACACAAACGGGTGACTAACAGGCTTCTTCAGTGACATATTTCTTTGCTTTCGAATTTTGCTTACTCTCGAGTGGATAGACCGGTATTTTCTTATCCTGCAATATTGAATCTGGACGCAAGGTAAACAAATTAACTTGTTCTGACAGACAATACTAACTGTGATTCTATAAACGCTACAATCATATAAATAATGAAAATTGCATGAGCTGTAATTGGTGAAAGATTTAAATTTCATGACATGGGAATCAGTAAATGACTGAATTTTACGTGATAATAGATGCAAATCTAAAAATAATGATTGCCTCTCAAATGTAAATACAATATGATCCGAAGTAAATCTTGTGATACAATATCAAAGCAAGTGTACAAACATAAGTCATGCGGATTTAGTTTTATGGATTGAGACACTCAAAAGTACACGAACGCGAACTGAAATATAAATGCTTGACTCATTTGTTAGGGCATACTGTCAATGTTGAAGTTTTTAACAGCTCACAGTCTAGCATTGGCCGGCATTAGAAACGGACGCCGCTGCATATTTCTCTTTTCTTGCGATGGTAACACTCCAGTCACAGAAGTTTCAAATTATGTTTTTTGCGCTTGCATGTGTTGGTCTCCGCAAACAGAAGTTTACATGGCATTTTGGTAGTGTGTAGGGTTACACAAGCAGCCTTAGCCTTCTTGATCCGTCAGTTTGACACTATCTGTCTAACTTTTGACTTTATATTCTACTTGCCCTGCTGCCGTAAATGGCATTGCAAGATTAGCCCATGTTAACATACAGTAATTTGGTTCTGCTTACCATGATGATGAAGCCCACCTCAGGAGAGCGTCCGGCCATACACTTAGAAAATGTCATGTAAATTCAATTCTACTTGGATGCACATAAAGGGAGTGGCCCATTGAAATAAATTTACATCTGTTCTGAAAATAACGTGACAGTAAATACTTATGAAATGAAAGTTAACATGCCATGAAGTTTAGTTATGATACACAACATTAGATTTTGTGATCCTGATTAATTTAAAGTAATTTAGATCAGAGAATCGATTCTTAAACATCATTTTAACTTTATCCGCCAATGATACGAAAAGATCATCTATTTAAACAGTTGCTACTGTATGAGCGGTAATTAAATGCAGCAGTTCTCTTTGTCAAGCAAGATAACTTCCGGTTAAAATTGTACAGAAATTTATCAATTATGAAGCAAAATTCATAGAAATTGACAGATACGCGTACTTTGGCTAGTTCTTGCTGGCTTCTTCACTACCTTGTACATTGACATCACTGAAAAAACCATTGCATCCAAACCATGTTCTTTACAAAAGGAAATATTTCTGCTCTTTCGTCTCTATGCACACATATGAGACACACAACTAAGAATACCTACATCAGCCACAAATGTGAAACAGAATTGTCCACCTGGATCCTGAAGTCCCGAGTGCAATGTGCAACATACCTTTCCTGATTCATAAAATCAGTCAGTTAGACAAAAGTTCTCCTGACAAGACTCCGTAATTACTCCTACTCTCAACCGACACACCGACCAGGATGTTGCATCTCGGCTCGGAAACGACACGGAATGCCAGTTGCTAAAAACCCCGTCACTTGAGAATGGCATACTTGTGGCCCGGCTGCAGCTGGGAACCGGACCCGGTATGTTAAATCCTGCATCCTGGACGCTGCCTAAGTAGAGGTGGGATCTGTTTTCCGCCATGCATGGAATCAACAAAGAGATTCCTTAAATCCTAAAAATTAACGTTGTTGATGAATTGATGAACAATTTACGCGTTCAACTGTGAAATACTTTTGAGCAAAACCACCAAATCAAAGATGTGTGTTATGCCGAAGCTTCACCCTACCCTACAAAAACAGCATTTAGAGCATTTTAGCACCTGCAATAGGTGTTGTAGCAGAATGCGTCGTCCTGGCCCTGGCTGTCGTCGCTGTGAACTCATGTGTGCATAGTGCACATTATGTCTCATTACACAGTCATTCTGAAGTTGAAAAATGTAATTTGGGAAGCATTTTTCACATTAATGTAGTTACAGGCAGACCAACACTGCGCACCGCCGGAAATGACATCAGCACTTGCTTGTTCAATTAGAGTAGTGGAAAAGACATGTCGTCCGAATGAGTTTATGATACGGTTCTAGCCGGTTAAATGGGAATAACAGGACAAATGGACTAATGCATTCTCAAGGATCAAATTGTTTCACTATTTTTAGCTACGAACTTATCCAATTTCCAAAACAAAAATGGGGTTAACAGAAGATAATTCCGTGTGAAAGCTATTCATTATCCAATCTGACTTTTCATTCCGGTGAAGTAAACTCAAAACTGCTCCTACAAAGCACAGTATTCTATTTCCATGCGGGCCCTATGAAACATTAAATACTATTTGTTCTTCCGAAAACTATACGAGCAATCCGATTTCTCCATTTAATGCCACCTGTGCCGGCTAGTGTTGCACATTACATCAGTGTGCACAATGAGCAGTCGTTTTCCACCGTGGCTGTAAGGTACACTATTGTGCTGCAGTCGGAAGTGAAGAAATATGAGCAGAATAATGCAACAACAGCCCCAGCAAGCAGCGATGCCACAAATCCTGATATGAGTTCACAAAAAAATTGGTGAAAAAAAGTTGATAATATTTGCTAGTTCAAATGTCATGATTGCTAAAATGCAAAAAAAAAGTTTTTTCGTGCGAACATAAATCCGGAAATCTGGCACCGTTGCCGACAAGGCAACATTAGCCTTGCTTCGGTAGCGCCATAATTTCGGATGCATACACTTCCAGCAACGAAGCAACGATGCGACATGTGCATGCTCATATGCGCTGGGGTTGAGGAAAAAGAAATCAAACTGGAAAGCAGCAAACTTAACTTGGAGGCACACAATCCACCCCCCTCCGATTGGCTTCGGCATTCGGTTCGAGGGGCGGTTTTCACACATGCAGGGAGCCCAGGTCCAGCGGCATGCAACACATTTTCCTGCCGGAAATCCAACCAGTTGTGTTTCTGTGTGTGCGTTTGCTGCAACACAAAGGGTTTTTGGGAAATGAAATCAAAAGGTGTGCGGTGGTTGTGCATGTTTATGCATTGTTTTACCATAGCGTTGGAATGGCACAGCCAACCAGAATGGAACGGATTTTGATGCAACACTGGGCCATATACATATCAAACCCGGACGACCGGGAAAGTCGTCGCCATTGCCGTTCCTGGTGCTGCCAGGGCCAGGGAAGGATGGGAAAAGTGTTTGTGCCTGATCTCATATTCGTCAGAATAACTATATATTCATGAGTTTCAAGATTCGACGAAACACACTCTGCTCTCGACTGTTCGACGGGAGTCGAATGTTGTTGCGGCGTGGGCTTCATTGCATCCACCATCCATCCCTCAGGAATCGTTTCGGAGAATTGAGCAAATTATGCTCGGGATGTACGATACAGGTAGGTGGTGGGGGAAGGGGAATGAGTACATACCACAGACAGCCAGGGAGAGATGAGATGCACATATAGTTAATGCAGCTTGAATTAATCATGAAGAACTAGAAACTACACGCTTGCCAACGACTGCAATGTGCTCATGCTGGAATGTGTCTTAATTTCTGATTCAGAGTAGCATTTAGTGCTACTGCGTTTCACCGGTAACCTGACCGAGGATGGGATGAAGGGGATTTTGAGGAAGGATACCGTTGTAAGCCATATTGTGCATGAGATTCTTGGGGATTTATGGGATTGCTTAATGTGGTGTATCTCTTTGATATTTACCTCCAATAATAAGCTTGAAACCAAGCATACTTTGTTATTGCCTGCAGGATAGTTCTGGTTTGACATAAGAAGAGCAATATCTGTCCGAGTAGTAGCGGGGCTATTGAACCCATCAGTAGCATACCGTGAAAAAGTATCAGGACATGGTTAAAACAAGGTTTTTTAGTCTGGTTTTCAACTGCATTTTATAATTGAGGGGTTTCCGCTACTCTCAACGCCCGAAATTGAGAGGTTTTTGGGGAATAAGTTAGTTAAGGATCTACTGAATGGGTAAAATTGATTTCTTTTTTATTGAAATTTTTATTTTAAGGACCAAAACAATCACTGACGACCGTGGATTGGTTACATTAATATTGAAACAGCTTTGCCCCGCTTAAGTAAAGTTGTGGCCAGTTGCGTAATCTGTCATCATGTTTCATAATCATAGTTACGATGGTTATGTTTTCCCGTGACAGATTCTTTCTGTTTTGCAAATTGTAAATTTGTATGCAACAATTTGTCAAATTTTTCAATTTATTTTTGTCATTTTTTAATAGCTTTAAATTAACTCAGTCATTAAAAGCACGGCTACGAAGCAACACCACGCTGAAGGTGGCTGGGTTCGATTCCCGGTCTCGTCTTGGAATTTTTCGTTATGGAACATTTCTCGACTTCCTGGGCATTGGGTATGACTGCGCTTGCCATACAATCATACTAATGCAAAAATGGTACCTGTCATCGAAAGCTCCTAATTGATAACTGGGGAAGTGCATTTGGAACACTAAGTGGAGAGCAAGCAAAAGCTTATTGAGAAAGCAACAAGCTTGAAACGTTTAGAAAGAAGAAGAAGATGTGTCGTTTGACTAAGCCTGGTACACATCGATCGATTGCAATTTTTAGTAGAAGTAATTATTTTTTGGTTCTGGAAACGATCTTTTACTAGTTATACGCTTGCTAAGATAAGTTTAATAAACCATTTGGTAGTATATATCACGAACAGTTATATAACTCATTTTATAAAGTCAGAAATTTGCGAGGGATATGGATGTCGGTCGGTATAAGACCGGATGCAACTTCGTCCTATTCGTTAAGTCCGGTCCCAACGCTCGTTTTCTTTGTATGGGAAGATCTGTTAATTATGTCACGCTGTAAGGGGGGGTAAACGTGACGATCCATACAAAAAAAAATTGAAGTTCCATACAAAAAACGTGACAAGGGGGTCTTTGTTTTTGCGTGACGTAATTAATGGACTTTCCCTATAGGCTGAAATAGTTTACAACTAGAACTGAAACAATCTATTACCATCGCAAACGTGAACAATGTCTCGTTCCGCATATTTCTCGAGAATGCTAACTGAATCTTAGTGAATTGCCACGATGATTGTACAGAAAAGGAGTTTCCGTTTACAATAGAAGTGGTAGTTTAGCGAGTTTGCATTTCCAAGAGATTTGCGGAGGGAGCCATTGTTCACGTTTGCGGCATTTGCCCTTATGAAAACTCCATGTCGATTTATCGTTCTTTCTGTTGATTGTCTGCTCTGAAAGATAGTTCCAGTTTAGTTTACTGTCAAGCGATACTAAGTTTTCAAATAAATATTTCCTCTTTTGTGTAAATGGTACAATACTCGAGTAATTCATGTTAGGGGCCGTTTGTAAGCAATGACTTTAAATATTGATTTCTCATGAATCTTGAATCACTCTCTTGAAATAAAAGCAGCATCTGGTAGAAGAATGTTAGTTGTACCATATGGAGTAGCTGTATATAGTAGTATTCACGTGGTTCGTGAGAGATCAACGTATAAAGTCATTGTTTACGAGTGGCTTTTGGGCCCTAATCATGAGTTACTCGAGAATAGTACTTTTTGAAGGATTCATGTTTAAGCCTTCCCTATCACACCACGATCAGACATAATTTAGAACACTTAGCATTCTGTTAGAGATGGAACAGTCATGTTTACCACGTACTATTAGGGAACGTCCATTGAATATGTCACGCAATAAGTTTTGTCAATTAGCAGAAGAGCCCATGCCAGTGAGCTCACTGGGGCGTAGGCGTCAGGGAATTTATCTACATTTGCTTTAGTGAATTTGAGAGTTCTTCTTTTCACTCTAGAGCCATTTTTTTTCTACTCGCATGCACAGCGGGGCAATCTATTTCAATTTTGAATCGTTTTTGACTCACTTTCGTCAAAAGTGGAGTCACTTATGTATACGTAAATGTGACTGGGATTGATAATTCAACTTATCTAAGACACCGGCTTCAATCAGATCGATGTTTTAGATATGTCCACTTGTCAATCCCAGTCACATTTACTCATATATGAGTGACTCCACTATTGACAAAGGGGCACACTACCAAAATCTCGTGTAAATTTCTGTCCCTGAGCCCGACACATGCAAGCGTCCTTTAGCGCATAAGAATGTGTTGAAAGAGATGGGAAAATAAATTCAACCGAACACATATTTTGTCAAATTGCGTATGTGTCAGTTTCAAGAGACATAATTTCACACGAAATCTTTCTTTACGTCCCCCAACTATTACGTTCCCCGACTTCAGGTTCCCTGACTATTTACAAACATGGATTAGGTCTCGTGTAAAATTCATAATTTCTAAGTGTGGGAATCAAAAACGATTCAAAATTAAGTCAAATTGTTCGGCCGTGTGCGCAACGCGCGGCCAACACGGTGGTGAATATAAACAAGAGAGAAGAGCTCTCGTTGAGGTAGGAAGAGTGTGTGGAAAAATTAAAATCTCTCTTTACCAAACTAAGGATGTGGACATCACTGAATGGGCTTACAGTTTTCATGTTAAATCATTGTGATTTTACCTATGTGAACAGTAAGTTCATATCGCGTAACTGTTCTATATACATATTGGCTGTATTAATTTGTTTATAGGTCTCAATGCAGCCAAATTTAGATCATTCTAAGCTCATGGAAATAATCTGTTCATCTTAACCAGTGAAGTCATGATGTTTAAAAAGTAAAGAGAATCCAAAATTACGTGAAAGTGAACAACTATTAATTAACTTTTAATGTCTTAATTGCTTTGAAATAAATCGGCCATCCTGTGTGGCCATCCTCAGTGTGAAATGAGAGACACAGCTTCTAACACGCGCTCTCAGATTTTTAGTGGGAGGACTGTGCTCGTAATGCGTTCTTTCATTCACTCTCGCTCTGTGCTTTTGTCGTGCGATGGAGTGTGCATAACCATAAAGGAATGCACACGCAGCAAATGAAAAGGGAAAATTAAATCTCACTCTTTGATGCCGTGCGCAGTTCTGTGAGCACAGAACTGTGTACGCAGAACTGTGTATCTCAGTGATGAGCGCTGTGAATCGTGGCAACTGAGGAAAGGTCTATAGTACATTCGAACCTGCTAGGTACCCTCCACGGATGAAATGGAAAAGTGTAAAAAAATTCTCTCACTGTTACTAGTCACGTGAACAAATAGAGGCTTTATTTTTATTTACTTGAGATACCGGCGTTCTCGTGCTCACTGGTTGGTTTTAGATATTGCTTTTGTAAAAAGAAATAAAATTGCCTGTATTGGTATGCATGTGATCTGAAAATGGTTGGAAATCATTTGACGAGTATTTATTTTTTAACCTAAATAGATTTAGGTAAGTTTTACGGTATTCCGATGCAATAATAGATTAGAATCAAATTGAATTTTATAAACAAAGTATTGAGTCCGATTCTCACAAAGTGTTGGATCTTTCACACAAACCATCAACATAATCGGGTAAGGCGAACTCTCTTTTATGATACTGTTAGTGATTTGTGCAGGGAACCCGACGCTTCGCGAAAAAAAGCGTTTGCAAATATGGCTAGCTTAGTGGAAATTTTGTTGTTGCTACTGATTTAGAATCCGTGTTTTAGCAGTTACTTATACCCTGCTTGTAGACTTTTGTTTGCTCTGGAATTAGAAGCACCAATTGATGAAGATTTTATTTATTCAACCCAACTCTACGGTGCGACCCAGTAATCCGATGAATAACCATCTAATTATATTCGCTGGCGATATTAAGAATGGTAATTACTAATAATAAATGGGTGATTCGGGTGGTAGTTCGTTTACATATTATTAACTTTATTATTAAATTCAAAGCAACCCGTCACTTAATCCAAAAACGTTACATAATTGATAAAATTGCAAAATTGCATAAAATGCAATTATCGTCCCTGTATTGCTTGATTCAGTAGAAAGTTATTACAAAAACTGAAGGATACATGGAAATAATGAAGGAGAAAAATAAATCATGGCAGAAATAGTCTTCAATTTTAGGAATTCAACCAATATTGAAATGAAGAGAAATTGAATGAAAAAAAATCGCATCGCATTTCAAATTGTATTGAAAGTAAACAGTTTTCAGAATATCATTATCGGCTTTTACGAAAAGTATTTGCTCCAATGGTACTGCACCAAGTGTCATCCACGGTTTTCTGAGTAGTTGTCCCAAGGAGTGGAAACACCGCTCTACGGAAACATTACTCTAAAACTACTATGAGAAGGGGTTTGTAAGCCAAGATTTCAAAAATATTCTTTAACTAGTTAACATTTACACGGAAATATTTGTAACTGAATCTTCGTCTTCATCGTCGGTTTCCTTCTCTTTCACTTTCGGATTTGTTTCCAAACTTCTTCAGTAGACAATTCCAGCTGTTGTTTTTCTCTCATCGTTCGAGCAGTCGAGCAGTTTTCAAAAATGTTGAGTCGTTGTCGGTCGTCAAAGAGAACACTAGTTCGATTTTTATTTTCAATTGTTTCCGCACGTTGATTATTTCAACCAATAAATTTTCCGCGGTGTTTCTTCCAAATCTTTCAACCACCGCAAGGGTTCTCACTATAATCTTTCCATTCTCAATCAATTGCACATTTATTCCCAAAATGCATCTTCCTTCAGGGGATGCATTATTCCATGCATTATTTATTGTTCAAGTTTATGAACTTCTTCGCCTAAATCATCTAACTTTCGGTCCAACTTTACCCACACTTAATTAATTTTCTTCGTTTCACTCGGGACTACAGGTTTCTGTTCGATTGTAACAAGGCCGTGCTCATCAGCTATTTAATTGTGATTCAGCATAAGGTGCCTGGACACAGTGTACGCTGTACTGCACTCTAACGGTTTTCCACAAGGAACACATAGTGAAACTTAGGATTCTTTTCCTTAATCGTATAAAATTTTCTTCTTGAAAAAAAATGTTACTAGCACAGCACTATTGTTCCTGTTTTTCACCTATGGTAACTGAATTGCCCAACTGATACAGTTTCAAAACAGCAACATTCCTTTTTGCACTGGGAAAAGCGCAGAAAATGCGCGCAGAAAGCTCAGTGCGCAGACTTTCCTCTCACTGCATAGAGCAGTGAAGTATTCTCATTTCTCCACGCTCACACGGGTGTGCGTATAAAGTTTATTTTCACATGAAAATGACTCACTCGATACGAGGCCCACTCGCACTCTCGCTCTTTCGTATAATCTGGTGCAAGCAGGATTGCTAGTGTGGAGTTTTAGGTACAAAATGTGGCTGCGATTTTGCTCATTTTGTGCTAGAAGTGTAGCACAGGATTGAATACCGTGTGAGCGATGCCAAGCATGCCATCCTGATAACAACTTGATTTGGTTGAGTATCGTCGAATTAATGACATATTTAATACATAGGCAGAATGAAGGAGCTAGGCTAACATAACATCCCGTTACCCTAATAAAAAACTATAAAAATGGAACAACATTTAATTTGTAAAAATCATACTCGGAAAACATACATGTTTACTGAATAATTTGAAAAAATATTTATTGAGATCGGACCAATACTTTAATGAAAATGTTTATTCGGCAGCCAAAAAAACAGTACTTTCGGAAAAACGCATTTAGAGATGAATTAAGGTGAAAAAGTTGACGGGTGACGGGTATATTTCGGATCCCCTTGTTTTTTATTTTCCCTTGCACCAATTAGGCTGTAAGTTCGGTTATAAAGTGACAACACTTCGTTTTGCCGCACCTTTTAGATTCCAATAGTATTCAGTAAATTGAATACACATAGTTTTTGATCGGGTATACTTTTGTTCTATAGGTAGTAAAGCACTTTCTGGGAAGTACGCTCATCTCAGAAACACACATACCACTACGGTATTAATGGAAGAAAACAAACAAACGTCATTTCTACCCAGAATATAAGTTTAGCCGTAGTGCAAAAAAGAAAGTTTTACTTGTTGATACGGTGTTATTTTGAGAATTTTTGGAAATAGTATCTCGTGGTTTTCAAATGGCGAAAGGCACTCGATTGACGGAGGGGAAAAGACGAATCATAACTTTGCTTAAGGCAGAGGGCACTTAAATTGGCCAATCTCCAAAAATTAATCGATCCGAAAAAGTAATTCGGAATTTTTTCAGCAAGGTTGCACAAACGGACGAAGCAAAAATCTCCTTGCTGCTAAAAGGACAAATAAGACACAAAGCTACTATTAATTGGTTATCGTGCTGGCAACAAAAAAAATAGCGCGTATTTTGAACAAATCTCCGAACATCAAATTGACGAAACTTCAAAGCAAGCCGCAGTAACTAAAAAGGCATTGTTAGATCCAAACGCAATTGTGGGGGTGGTAGTTTTGATGGTGTGGGGAGCCCTCTTCTTACAATGCCAAACTTCCTATTTGTTTCATTTCGACAAAGAATGAATACCGGAATGTATCTGGATGTCCGGAGGATGTTTTGGCCGGATACGCCGGAGAACGACGCAACAGATGACATAATTTTTCAGTAGGACAACGCATCGATCCATGTGTCTAGGGCAATCCATGGTATGGATTGCTGACAAAACAATCCGACTCGCGGCGAATGGCTGCGGCCTTGCAGTCCCGATTGCAACCCCATAGAGTCCCTCTGATAAATAAAGGAAGTTGGAATTGGATGGAAATTACTATTCTTTCTTCTTATTTTCTAGTGTGCATCATATTATTCACATATATTTGGAAATGCGAAAGCTCTGCGCAAAGTAGATGCCGCATGATCGATCAAAACCAACAACGAGTTGATGAGTCGGAGACATGCTGAAGTTAGCTAAACAGCAAGATATGCTGAATTTCTCGCATCGATATGTTAGACAATGGGTCATGGGTCCAGAGTTCAATCGACGGTCAGTGGAGTGGACTGCAAATCCCAAGTGCGGAAAGGCGGCAACAGTTGGCTGGCAAGGTCATGGCGTCCGCATTTTTGGAATTCACTTGGAATAATTTTCATCGGCTCTCTTGAAAGGAAAATCCCATCAACAGCAACTATTATATAGCGTTATTGTTGCGTTTGAAGAGTGAAACCACGGAAAACGGAGACGCAGTTGATGTAGTGTAGAAAGCGTCAATAAAAACGATGGCAAAATGACAATAATTGTGTTCCGCATCGCTTTTCTATCCACTCGTGCGACTATTTCCTAGTCACAGATCTCAAGAGAATGCTCGGTGGGAAGAAAATTAACGCTAATGAAGAACTACCCGCCAGAACAGAGCCTCAAGAATTTACAAATGTCCGATCGTATTATAAGAATGGTATCGAAAAGTTGGAAGA